>JACEIK010004264.1:41126-83838 GCA_018107945.1 Datura stramonium
CTCAGTTAGAAATTTTAAATCTCTTCTTTGTAGCACAAATATTTATGAAAAGTATTGATTTATTTTTCCACATTAATCAAAAAATTCAGTTGTTATTTTTTCTCTTTTTTTATTTTTTTTCATAATACTCAACTCATACTTACACAGGAACCATAACTCTTCTTCCTCACCAAACACTAATCCATCTTCCAAAAAAAAAAAAGTAACCTCCAAAGCTTCATCTACAATGAAATTCAAATTTAAAATAAAAACTCCTATTCGTAAGACCTATCGATCAAGTACAAGTAATAGTCCCAATAAATTATTATCACAATCGAGTTTTGAGTTAAATACATTTACTCAAACTCTGGTAAAAGAAGTTGGGAAGGAGAAGAATTTCATTGTTTCTGATAGTCCCAAAAAAGGTAGAAGTAAGGGGAAGAAAACTATTCCGATAGCCCTAAAAAAGCTGAAAGTAAGAGAAAGAAACTCATTGTTTCGATAGCCCAAAAAGGAGAAAGCAAGGAGTTAAAAAGAAAATCTAAAGACATATCAAGCAACAAGTCAACGAATATACCCGTGATTCTGATTTTGAAATTGAAATCCATCATGCAACCAAGAAAAAAAAAATCAAAAATTGAGAATGGGCAAACTTCAAGTCCCAAGAAAAAAGGAAAAAAAATCCAGACAAAGGTAAAATCCTTTAATTTTTTCTTTCAAGAATTATTAGTTTTCTTATGTTGAATATATGAATATATATTCTTTTTTTTTAGTTAATTTACTAGTTGACAAGTTGTTTATATATTGGTATAGCAGATGGGTTGATTTTTATTACACTCCAAAACTGAAAAGGCATGACCAGCACCCGGTACCTTACTTAATCAAGCTAGCCACTGAAACTCTTCTAACTTGTCTAACAATGACCGACAAGGCCGCCATGATAACACTGCTACAACACATATAGGGAATAAAACTAACAAAATCATGAAAATGATATATTTTAGGCAGTTGGCAATCCAAAACGTACATATAAAGAGCTAACAAGCTACCAAGTACCTCGGTTATCCAACGTCAGGTTGACAAGGCTATAGTCTGAACAACCATTAAGCAGAAGATCAGCAAGGCCATAAACAATATGCTGAAAACTTAAACAAGTGCCTACAAGCCTCTAAAAGTAATTTGACTGACATATGGTCAAGACAAGGCCCCAACCTACCCATCTGCTATACACACATTTAAAATAAAGTTGGACCTCTAACACTTTAACTCCAGAAAGAATGGAGCTTACCAAAACCGTTAAACTTTGCAGCTCCTATTGAAGAAGTCTATCTGGATCTCGACCTGGATATGTAGGCAAGAATGCAGTGCCCCAAACAATAGGGACGTCAATATGAAAGAAAGTATTGTACGTAAGGCAAAAATAGTAATTGAATGAGCTGCAAATAGCAACTGAGAGCATGATATAATATGAAACCTGGAAACTAAAATATGTGAGACTCAATAAGGTTTTATCTCCTTTACTTTTTTAAAAATAAACTCAACACACGCCTCAACGCATCATGTAACACAATATGGCAGTAGCGACTTGGTGCACACTAGCACACGCATATATAGTGCCTCGATATGGAAGTAGCACCTCGGCGCACACTAACTCACGCATATATAGTGTCTCAATATGGCAGCAGCGCCTTGGCGCACAGTAACACATGCATGAAAAGTGTTATTAAAAAGATTTGTATAGCCACTTCCGTTAGTTATTAAGACTCTTCTTAGCTAGCTTCTTTGGACTTGAATTGAAAGGGTATTATGAGAGTTAGGGATTTGGTGGTGGTATGGTCAATTATTGAGAATGAAGGAGTAAGGGTGGGGTTTAGTTAAAAAGTGTTGGTCGGGTATATTGTTGGGTAGTTAGAAGGGTGTGGGGCGGGTTATTTTTAGTTGTCTGAAAGTTATACTTTGTGGATTAAAATAAGTGGTGTGACCCATTTAATTAAGGCCACGTATAAAAATGGTATTGCAAAATTGAATCTCGGAGAAGTTAAAAGATAATGGCATGAATAGGCACTTTGTGTCACGACAATGGCATAAATGAGCTCAACTATTAACGGATGACATAGATGAGCCTTTTCTAAAAGTACAATGACATATTTGAGCTTTTTCTCATTATAAAATGCAACATTCGTGGATCGAACCCCCATCTTTACCATAGTAAGATACATTTCTACAATTAAATTATTGGTGCTTGTCGGTTAAGACTTTATTTATTTATTACTCTTCAAATTTATTTATTTTTTTAAAAGAAAATTGACCTCCAAAAATAGATATTTGACAATTTTTTTTAAAAAAGCATGTACTCTAGATGTCGTTTGCACTTTCTAATTTTTGGTGCTAAAAATACAATCCCCAAAAGTCAATTCTATTAAGAAATAATTAAAAATATATATTCAAACTTAAACAGACTTTCAAAGGTTGATTTTTATGATTTTTTGTTAGGTTGGTTGTTGCTGTTTTTTAGTAGTGATGGATTATCAAGTGATACAATGATATATGTGATGAAATGCATGATGAAAATACGAGAAAAAAATCAGCATGATTTTATTTTTGAATAATCTTGTTTAGCTTAAAGAAAAATTAAAAATTTTATCTTCCATTGATCATTAATGCGTAAAAATTACAAAAAGAGTTTAGCAAGTCAAACTCTGTACATGATCATTGAATAGAGACTATTAAAAACTACAATACAACTAATTCAGGGAGGATCATATATAATGTGAGTTCAGTTAGTTTTCTTGATCTTAAAAAAGGATAAGTTCCAATTATCCATGTTTATAAGGCCTTTGACTTGGTTGGGTATATTAGCAAAAGAGTTGAAGATATGGATCATATTATAGTTTCGGCTCAAAGAAGTCAATTTATCTGCAAGTCTATTTGCTAGCTTGTAACTGCGGTGATTTCATACTCTCCAACTAGATCTTGAATCTCTTCAATGATGTTTATGATCTTCCGAGGTACTTTCTCTTCTCTTCTAATGCAATTTGTGATTAGGAAGGAGTCAATTTCCCTCAAGGCTAATCTGTAACTATTTGTAGTATAACAATCAGGCTATATTACACAGAGACTGCTTCTGTCATATTGCTAGTCTATGGTCCCAAAGGAACAGAATAGACAAAAATAACTATTCTTAGATTATTTCTTACTAGACCTCCATCACCAACAAATGTCGTGAAGACAACTTCCGTTATTGTTAAGCTTAACAACATAGAAAGAAGGTTTGATCTATTTGACAATTCTGGAGGTCCTCTACTCCATCATTGTATCAGAGGTTGTACAGTCAAACATTGTTATAACAATCATTCATTATAACAACATTTCACTATAACGACATGATTTTCTCCAGAACTGATTTTTTATGTTATATTTTACTTCTAGATAACAACTCTACCTATAACAACAGTGACATTTAGTATAGCGATACACTCTTTGTAAAATTACCTCTCTATAACAGTCACATCCAAATATTATGCAATAATATTTTGTAAGAAATATACTATGTATGAAAATAAATATTAAAATATTTATGATAATCATCATTAATGTCATGCACATAGAGAATTTCAAATATAAATATCTAAAAAAAACTATATTAAAATAGTATCTCTAGCAGTTATGTTTGTAAGTTTAGGGTAAAGACTACTAGTATTTTTTTTTTTGAACATTCACGATTTTTCTTTTTTTTTGGGGGTAAATCACTACAAAAAAAATTGACCAAAAAATAAGGGTAAAAAACAACAGACAACATCGGTTTTTTGGTCAAACACGACGACTAACCGACGGATAAAGGTTCCTCTGAATTTGGCTCGTTGGAATAAAAAAAAAGATGGACAGCATCGGTTATTATCGAGGGACTCCCGTCGATTTAATAAAATTTAATTTGGTGGATTTTTAAATACATAAAGGTTCCTCTCGAATTTTGGCTCGTTGGAATAAAAAAAAGACGGACAAAGACGGTTATTATCGAGGGACTCTGCCGATTTAATAAAATTTAATTTGGTGGATTTTTAAATACCACCTGACGAGGAAAATAATTTACCACCGACACTCTCGCTTTCTAATTAATTTTTTAATTAATTTTTTAAAATTACCGACAATGTCCATGGCACTTCCGCCTCGAGAGTGTGGCATGTGACTCTGCGACTCAGCCTAGTAGACTCCTGCATCGCACCATGAAATTTGTACACATCTAGTGTGCCTCAAGCAGTTCTTATCTCGCATTTCGAAACAATGGTTATATAATCTGGCCAGAACACACTTCCCGCCGATCGGCCTATACCACCGTATAAAGCTTCAAACCTAATCGTGAACATACTTATAAAGTGGGAACCTATACTGCCGATATGTCACCATGCCGTCTAGTTATCTCTAACTCAACATCAAGAATACTGATAACTACGTGACCGACAAGGTCACCACTACTATCGACTATGGCCCTGGGTCACCGCCAACATAAAAACAAAAATGCTAAACAACTATAACAAAATGCACGGGCCACACGACCGGCTCAACCAATTACAGAGATATATATATATACAATCTACAAGCCTCCATGAGTACTAATAAAAATGACCGACAAAAATTCCGACCTACCCATACTGCATAACAATAGAAAATGAACTTCACTCTCAATATCAAGCTCCTGGATGACAAAAGAGCCGATGATCATAGCCGGCCGGAATCACGGTGGATCGCCCTCGGTTTCATGCAGTACTGGCAGTAAGTAATGCAACAATTTAACGGGCGCGCACCACTGCACCGAGTATGCAAAGCAATTGAATACAATCAATACAATAACATAACTAGTACTCAATAGCAGGAGATAAATCGAATCGTAAGAACTTATATGAACCGAGTCGCCAGGCTGGATAAAAAGTGCGAGCGCACTGTGAGACGCGACGGCCTCGCCGTCTATTAACTAATATATAAAGTATATAAATACATACATATATATATATATATATATATATAGCAAGCAAGCAGCCAATACCAACCCCCATAAGTCGGATGGCGCCAAGCAAGAAAACAATCTATATACCCCTACCCGGTCAAACCAAATTAAAATAAGTCACCCACTCATCTCAAGCACCACGTAGCACCTCTCGCGCCTCGTCTCCCGGCCTGCCATAGCTCCGGAGCAGCAATAATCGTGGTTCGAGTCCTGAGGACTCCTATATCAGATTCAGAATCGAAACCGCATTCCGAACTGCTCCCCGGGCGCTGCGCACAATGCGGCTATTCGTACCGTAATGCCGACGCTCGAGCATGGGAAAGCTTCATCCCATCTTCGTCCAAACTGACTCATGCCACTCCTTGCGACGTGAAACCCACCCGCCGTGGGCGACACGATTACTAACCTGTGTGGGCGCGAGTGCACGCTCAAAAGCGGTGCTCCTCATGACACAACCAAGTCTCAAACAATCAATAGTACATAAACAAGCAAAGATGTTTAATCAAAAATACTATCTCGAATTCCGATTTCTTATTCTAAACTCTTTGTGTTATACTCGATTCTCATACTGTTTTTATACCGACCGCGATCTTATCTAACCGTACTTTTTCGGCCAATCTAACAAATACTATCTCGTTTGTATGGCTAATCTCGTGTGCCTGATATCATCTCGTATATATGGCTAACCCGTAGCCAGATACTTCATTCACCGTCGATTTTACTTTACTAACTTTTATTTTGAATATCTCTGTCATATTATTCTAAAACATGCCATAATCACATAATGTGGGCAATATCGAGTCCGGAAAATGCTAACTGCCATTTGGCGATGCTTTTACTAACTGCATCGAGTACTATATAACAATGCAAATCCGACTATTTGAACTTGCACAATAATACTAATATATTCAACTCCTAAGTTCTATTACTGAGTTTACTACGATATACAAGGCTAAAACTACTAACTTGTCAAGAATCGGCTTTACATACCTTAACCTCTAAGTTATCCGACTATCTGACGAAGCTCTGTCAAGATCTACCATTTCTCCCAACCGCATTCATATATATATATATATATATATATATATATATATCAATTAGTACTAAATACATCAATATTCAAAAGAAACGTCACTTTTGATATATTTCATAGCCTAAACTTAGGCTTATCAAAAGACGGCCAAAACTTGGCTATTTAAAGTCCGTAAGGGAGAAACACTCACTTTAAGGCTAGGAGCACATTGACACAAGTTTCGAGCAATTCTACTTACCTTATCTTGAAGACGACGATTTGTCTACCGAATTTCGCGAAACTAAATCCGTAGGAATGCCTCGCGGCTAAATACCTCAGATTCGAGGTTAATTTGGATTTGACCACGTTTAATCTGCACGAGCGATAATTTTTATTTCTTCGCGTCCTGCCTCTCTCGCTGCTCTGAAATTATTTGATGATTTAATAAAAATAAACCGAAGTGGAGGCTTTATATACTTGGGCCTGACAGTGGCCAACGTGTCACGAGCCAACGCGAGGCTCCGCCTCCACAGATGTTGCCACGCGGTGGGCTCTCGCCCGCTCCTTCCGCGACGGCACCCGACAGGTTTCTGGTCCATCTTTTCCCCAGCTTTTTTCTAGCATGTATGACTTTCAAATATTCTTAACCAACACGATTAATAGCCATCTATGTCGGAAATTTTCTAGGGTGTAACATTCTCCCCCACCTTAAGAACATTCATCCTCGAATGTACACTTCTATCTTTAGACTTCTCAACTTATTTCTAGGAAAATTTCACAGAAGTTTCCGTAATATGGACTATCCCAAAACCTCGAAATACATAAAAGTCCAACATGTACTCCACACAATACTATAGTATTCACACCTATTGCATTAGGATCATCATTTCACTTACATATAAACTATAAGACACCGCATGGGCACAACATTAACATACTGTCGCCGACTAGGCTTGAAATAAATGAGGGGTATCCGGGTTTTCATATCTTCCTCCGCTCCCAAGTCATCTCCTCTCGCCCATGTTACGCCACAATACTTGGATGTGACGCAATATCTTTAGTTCTCACCTACAAACCTCGCCCGTCTAAGATAGCTACTGAACCTTTCAGGCCGCCTTCCGTAACCTGATATCCTCCGGATCGACCTTCGACGTGGGTTCCTCATGCATTTCTCAAAGATAGATACATTAAAGACCTGATGAACTATTCTAATTCTCGAGGCAAGTTCAACTCATATGCCACTTGGCCTATTCTTGACGAATCAGCAAGGCCCAACAAATCTGACTGAGCTACCTTTCTTGCCGAATCTCATCACTCCCCTCTTCATCTGATACTTTTAAAAATACCCACTGCTCACATCGACCTGAGTCTCGCGCCCGCACACGCATATGATTTCTCGGTGCTCAGGCACAAGAGTTTCCGAGTGCTTTACCTTCTTCTCTGACCGTCGAATAATGTCCTGCCCAATCAACGCCGATTCTCCTACTTCAAACCAAACCAACCGGCGATACATTTTCGCCCGTATATGCCTCTAAAGGCATATCTGGATAGTTGAGTGATAGCTATTATTATAAGCAAACTCACTAATCTATAAATGCCTGCCCCAAACCTACTCTCCAAAATCTAGCACACACGCTCGCAGTACGTCCTCGAGCGTCAGGTCAGCCGCGTTCACTGGGCCTGCCTATCTGTCTGAGGGTTGAATGTTGTGCTCAAATTAATTTGTGTACCTGCACTCTTAAATGACCGCTAAATCTAGTCAGAATCAGGTTCTCCCCGTCGTAGAAATAGACACCGGCACTCCATGTAATCTAATTATTTCTCTATATACAACTCAAAGACACCTTCGATCGAGAAAGTAGTTTTCATTACAGAAATGAAATGATATTGTCAATCTGCCTACTATCACCCATATAGAATTGTGTCTATGTCTGGTACGGTATCCTCGCCACAAAATCCATATTCACTGCCTCATTTGCAGTACAACTATGTCCCGAGTTAACCCGCCTGGGCTCGGTGTTCCGCTTTCACCTGCTAAGTTAGGACACCGGGCTACAAATTCGTAATTTTTCTTTTCATACCTCGGCCACCAAAATAGTTTTCTTTGATATCATGGTACATTTTCGTCAGCGCCAGGTGAAAAGAATAGCGCGAATGTAAATTTACAATTCGGCTAGCAGCTCTCGAACATCCGGAACACAGAGACGGCCCTTACAACGCAAAGACTCATCTCGTTATCTCTGGAAATCGGCGCTTTCCTCATGCAATACCGTCCTAAGCTGCATCAAATGATCTTCATACGCTGCTTCTTTCACTTCCACAACTAATGACGACACAACGGTGTTCTCAATTACCGCCGTTGTCCTCAAGCTCTATATACCTAATGGCTAGGTCAAGCAATCGATGTATCTCCCGACCAACTCCCGTCGCCGGCCGCAAATACGCCAAACTTCCCATGGATTTGGCCAGCGAGAGAATCAAGCAATACGCTGGCTTTTCCCGATGATACAGAATATCCACGTCATAATCTTAATAATCTAATCAACGACGCCTGCCGCAGACCAACTCCCTTCGGGGTGAAGATATACTGTAGGCATTTATGATCTGTGAAAATACCCACATGGACGCCATACAAGTAATGTCTCCATATCTTTAAGGCGTGATCATCATAAGCATCCTGTGTCGTGTGGTAATTTTCGTACTTCTCAATCCGCTCGAAGTATATGCAATCACCTTACCACGATCAACATTGAGCAACCCAACCTAACGCCCGATGTCATAATATACTCGAATAACTTTCGTACCTTCCCAGCAATGCTAACACTGGGCAAAGGTTAATTCGTTTTACCTTCGGGCTCGCCACATGCTCTCTCGGTCCACCGGAACTTTGCCGTTCGCGTCGCCTAGTCGAGGTGCCGGCGATAAGGGAGAACCCTTCAACAAATTTCGTAGCCCGCTAACTCCCGTAAAACCGCACTTCGCTCTGAGTGGTAGGCCTAGGACATGTTTTAACCGCTGCTATTTTCTGCGTATCAACCTCGTATACTAGCATCCGACACAATGTGCTCCAAGAAAGCTACCGAGTTAAGCCGTAATTCACATTTGGAGAACTAAGCATATAACCGGCGGTCCCCGAGAACTGAGCACCGTCCGTAAATGAAATCGGGTGATATGCTTCGAGCGAATACAATTCTAATATCAATAAACACTATCAACTAACAGTCTGTAATGTCTCAAAATACTATTTATCGTGTCCATAAATATTGCTGGTGAATTCGTCAACCCAAAGGTTACAATCTTAGAATTCAAAGTGTCCAGATTGGGTCTCAAAGTCGTTGGGAATGTCTCTTTTCACGTACCCGAACTTGATGATATCCTGGACCGCAAGTCAGGGAATCTCGGGAGGCTTATCTCGCCCTCAGAATCGATCAAACAAATCATCTATTCTGGGAAACGATACTTATTCTTTATTGTAACTTTATTCAATCGTTTGCATCTATACACATACGAGCTTAAGCTAATCTTTCTTTTTCTGCCAAAATAACCGGCGCACCCTACTAAGTATCTACCTGATGGAAACCCTTATCTAGCAAATCTTTCAACCGCCCTTTAATTCTCCGAGTTCGCAGAGCCATACGACATGGAGGAATTGATACGGGCTTCTAGTGCCCGGTAGCAAGTCGATTGCAAAATCTATTTTCCTTTCTCGGGGAATACCATGTAACTCATCCGGGAAATACATCGTGGAATTCGTCACCACGGGAATGCATCTGGAGTGCCTGAGACCTCCGCCGAACATCCTGAACCCCGACTAGGTGGTAAATACATCCCTTAACTATCAATTTCTACCAAGGTAGGAAATAAACCTACCTTTTGGCGTAGGTTTCGTGCCGCCTTTCCACTCTCGCACGCTCCTCGAAAGTGGAATCTTAATCGCCTGGTCCAACATTCTACGCTGGCATAGCACTTCCATTAATTAACCAATCCATACCCATTATGGCATCGAAATCAATCATTTCTAACTCTACCGTATCTACTATAGTCCTGGGCGATTAGCAACCTCTACCGTACACCCTCGATAAATATTGCTAGCTATACAGAGCCAACAATCTGGGCGTGGATATCATTGTAATAACTCGTGCGACATTAAACTTTCGAGCCACAAATGGGGTGATATATGAGATGCAGTGGACCCTGATCAATCGCACATAAGTTAAAAGGGCGAATGTATAGTCATACCTATTACTACATCTAGAGACGCTCTCGAGTCCTGCCTCCCCGGTAGTGCATGGGGCACGGCCAGAGCTCCGTACCGAACCGGAGGCTCCCGAGATCTACCTCGCCTACCCGTCGAGCTCCGAGGGCCTCGCCCCGCCGAGGCCGCTGGAGCTCGTGGCTCCCGCGGGATCCCCGTCCCGACTATCTCTCGCTCTCTTGCCCCCGCTCTGACAATCTCTCATTCTGTGACCCCTCCTCGCCCCAAATATAACACCCCGAGGAGACATATCTACAAGCTCCGTGTGAGGCTCAAGGTACTAGGGCAGTGGTGGAGGCGTGAATCGCTCCGCTCCCCTTCGCCGCGGACTCTACTGCTGAGAACCGCCACCAGACTTCCGATCGCCTCACTAACACCTACTCGCGTTGTCAGCTGTATGGAGGCAGTCTAGCTGGTCTGTTCGATAACCGGCCTCGGGTCCTCCCCGAACTCTCGCATGTCATCTCGATCTCGTCTCGCAAGGCTGTTTCGATTTGTCTCGTTCACGCCCGTTGCCGCCGCCAAAGGCCCTCAATGGTCCGAGCAAAGGCTTGTACTAGTAAGCAATATCCATATATTCTTGTAACGTAGCCGTCATGCACGCCAATGTATTCGGGTTCGACTCCATAATAAAACTCCGTGGAACTCGGATCGCATAGTATCAACAAAATGGAGCATAGCTGCCAAGGAGTCAAACCGTGTTATATTCTGTACGCCTCGCCCCCGCTCCAAATGCAAAAATCCGATCCATCCGGCTCACGATCTCTCGTGGCACCCAGTCCAGAAGGCCTCCGAGAAGCCGGGTCTGTGCTCTGGGAGGGGCAACATCTCCCTCGAGACCTTTCCCAACTCTCGTACTCATAATACAAACTCTAAGTGTCCCGCAACCGAAACACCGCCAACTCAACTGACTTCAGTAGGGTCACATGCATAACCCGAAAATTCTCTCGCATCTGATCTAAAAGTCCGGGCCCTTCGCCGATTCGACCCCGTGAACCGTGGGGACCTAAAGGCCAAAATCCCCTCGGGACCTCGGAACCGGCTGTACTCCACCGATGGCCCCCGTCGCTATAGGTGGCACCGACCGGCTTGTGTGGCCATCATTCAGGTCAACATAACTATCAAAAGGCTACGAACTTCCTCGTCTCTGATGGCGAAGGCACAGGAGCTACCTGAGGCTGTGTGTCGTGCCCAACGAATTCTCGGCGTGAGGGGGACCGCCGAGAGGGCCGTGGATGAAGCCTTTGCATGCCCCCTCAGACGGCCGACTCGATCAAACCGGAGGCATCCCCGGGCTAAGGCCTTCTCCTACCGCCGTATCTAACCTTCGCCCGTGGGTGTAGGTGTCGGGTCCGGCCATTCTTATCTCTCGTAGACAAAGAATATGATAAGTTTAGTGACTCAACCCTATACTGCACCGCTCTATATCACGACCGAATAAGAAAGAAGAGTAACCATCCTATCATACCTCAGTTCCTCCTCGCTATAGTATGTCGGTGCACAACACATCCATAGACAAGACTCTACTTAACATGCTCGTGCACTCCCCGGGACACAACCCGCTTCCGATACCAAGTTTGTCACGCCCGCCTGGTGATGACGCACTTTGCAAGCTTAAGAGACTGGATCGCACCGGTGAGCCTAGTACATCCGGTGCCTGCCAGCTCTATCTCGTATTTGAAACAATTGGTTATATAATCTGGTCAGAATACAGCCTTCTCCGACCGGACCGGACCTATAAACCACTGTGGAGTAAAGCTTCGCCAACTTTAAAACATACTTATAAAGTGGAACCTATACGTCGACAAGTGCCACCTACGCCGTCTAGTTATCCGTAACTCAACATCAAGAATTGTTAGGATAACTACGTGACCGACAAGGTCACCACTACTATCGACTATGGCCCCACACCCGCCAACATAAAATGTAAATGCTAAACAACTATAACAAATGTACTACCACACGACTGCCTAATCCGAATTACTGTGGAGATATATATATACAATCTACAAGCCTCTATGAGTACTAATAAAAATGACCGGACAAAATTCCACCTACCCATACCGTACAACAATAGAAATGAACTTCACTCAATATCAAGCTCCTGATGACAAGAGCCGATGACTCTATAATGGGCCGAATCACGAGGGACGCTCTCGTCTATGAGTACCGCAGTAATGCAAATAGCCTCAACGGGCGTCAAGATTCACTGCACCAGGCATGCAAAGCAACCGAATACAACTTAATACAAATAACATAACTAGTAATTGACAGCAGGAGATAACTCGGATCTGAAGAACTAATATGAACCGAGCCGTTTTCGTGCGTGATAAAGCGTGAGCGCACCCGTAGACGCGGCGCCGCCGTCTACAATCCAATATATAGCATATATATATATATATATATATATATATATATATATATATATATATATAGCAAGCAATAGCCAATACCAACCCCATAAGTCGGATGGCGCCAAGCAAGCAAACAATCTATATACCTCTACCCGGCCAAACCACACCAAAAATAAGTCACTCCACCGATCTGCTAACTACGAGCACCTCGTTTCGGGTCTCCTGGCCGCCATAGCCGCCGATATAAATAATCGTGTATAAGTCCGGAGGACTCCTATCAGATTCAGAATCGAAACTATATTCGAATTGCTCTCTCAAGGGCCATGCGACAAACAGGCTATCTCAGACCGTAATGCCGATCAACCTGACATGGAGAAAGCTTCATCCCATCTTCGCTCCAAACCTGGGACGCGCATACCACTGGAGGACGAAATCCACCCGCCTGGGCGACATGATTAACCTGGGGGCGTGTGACGCCAAAAGGGTGCCCTCACGACACAACCAAGTCTCAAACAAACAATAGGCACATAAATAGCAAGCATGTTTAACCTAAAAATACTATCTGTAATCCGATTTATTCTAAAGTTTTCGTGTTATACCGATTCTCATACCTTTTTATACGAATCTCGTGATCTTTATCTAACGCATACTAATTTGGTGTACCAAAATACTATCTCGCTCCGTATGGTTAATCAGAACAAGATATCATCTCGCTCATATGCATTAACTTGCAGCTGTGATACTATCTCGTCTTGCCTAATTTTTACTTTACTAACTTTTATTCCACACTTGGTCATATTATTCTAAACATGCTTGCTAATCACATATCAATATCGAGTCCTGGATTGCTAACTCGCCATTTGACGCATGCTTTACTAACTTTCTGGGATCGAAAAATATATAACAATGCAAATCAGACTTACTTGAACTTGCACACATTACCATTCAACTCCCAAGTTCTATTACTTGAGTTTACTATGATATACTAGGCTAAATTTATTAACTTGCCGAAGAAATTGGTTTACATACCTTAACCTCAAGTTATCCGAACACGGTGACGAAGTTTGCCGCACTACTATTTCTCCCAACCGCATTCATATATATATATATATATATATATATATATATCAATTAGTACTAAATACATCAATATTCGTAAAGAAAACGCCACTTTTGATATATTTATAGCCTAAGCTTAGGCTTATCGAAAGATTTGTTTAAAACTTGCTATTTCTCGAAAGTCCGTAAGGGAGAAACACTCACTTTAAGTCTAGGAGCAATATCGACACTAATTTCGAGCAATTCTACTTATCTTAGCCCCAGAGCACGATTTGGTTTGTCTACCGAATTTCGCGAAACTAAATCCGTAGGAATGCTCCCCTGCCGCTAAATACTTCGGTACCTGAGGTTAATTTGGACTTGGACGACATTTAGCGGCGTAATCAGACGATAATTTCTATTACTTCGCGTGCCCTCTGCCTCTCTCTCAGCTTCGGAAATTATTTGATGATTTAATAAAATAAACCGCTGAGAGGCTTTATATACTTGGGCTCGGGATGTGGCAACGTGTCACGGAAGCTAACGCGGAGGCTCGGGCCGTGACACGCTGGGTTATCGCGGAGGGGCTCGCCCGACTCCTTCGCGATGGTTCGACAGGCTTCTGCCGATCTTTCCGGCCTTTTCAAAGATGTATGGCTTTCAACAATCTTAACCAACACGCGAATAAGTCATCTATGTGTCGGAAATTTTAATGTATGTATCAACCAGAATGAAGATGTTCTTCATATCTAAGAACACACCGATAAAATAAATATTTGACATCCATTAGTTTTTGATTTCTTATCTGTATTTTTAAAATCGACGGCTTACCTACGTTGTCCATCTAAGCCGCAAAAAAAAAATCAGTACGTAAACTGTAATTTCTGCATTTTCCGCTTGCCAAATAGTAAAAATTCAATTTAATAACAACTACTATCCAAAGACTCACTCATACAAAATAATTCCAAATCAACAACAACATCAATAGCATAGTATTTATCGAATTAAAATATAAAAAATAATACTAAATATCCATCAAAATTATCTACAAAGTCAACAAAGTTTAAAAACATCAATATGTATATACAAAGTTTGTTTTCAATGTTTAATATTCCTAACAACTAAGGTGTCTATTCGACATTTTCATAATCAATCGAACCCTCATCTTCATCTGAGGTGAGGAGAACGCATGAAAAATATCTATGCACTCCACTAGCGAGGAGGTTATTCACTTGTGCCTTGAGAGTCTCGAGTATGACACACATTGGTCTTACTCGGCAATGCGTTCTTGCCAAGTAAGGTGTTCGATCTTCTCGCGATATAGCAAAAGATATTAACACCATCAATTGGCTCGGGCCTCGGCTAGAAGAGTCGATACCTTCGGGCCCGAATTGAATCATTTAACCGAGTTTCTAGATCCTAATCGTAGACTCTCCCTTTTTGTCTCCCCCACCACTTTTTCGCTCAAACTGGTAGCGACATCCGATCTGGAGAGGCCGGGCTCACACCTGGTTCCCGAGTCCCGGCCTCAGACTCGACAAGAGTCATGATAACCCCATCTATATTATTAAAAAGAAAAAATTAAAAAAACAAAAAAAACATGTAATTTAATTAAAATTAAAATATTATTATTTATATATAATTGTATGGACTTTACATAGGCTTCTTCTCAAATTTCTTGCTCAACCCATGTGTCTGAATCCGACTCATTCTTCTTCTTCTTTACATGGGTGCATACAGTAGTCCGGGGCCAGCTCCTCCCGATCCAGGTCGCGACTAATCTTTTTAGGTCACAAACAAAATGTAATCAAAGTTAGCCAACATATAAAATATAAAATTTATATAAGTATTAAATATAATAATTACATATCAATTCTCTGGGCCTATCGTCTCTTGACTCTTCAGATCCCCATCGTGCACCGATCCACTCTTCCTTCCTCCCGGCCTTCGTCTATTCATACTTTCATTTTTAAATTCTCGGGCGTGCTCCAATATCTCATAAGCTCCTTATAAAGATGAGGTAACATTTAATCAGGCTTCTTGTTCTTTAATCCTGGGCATCTCTTAAACCAATCATATATCCTCTGAACTAGGGGTGACATCGGCTTTTTGATTTTCAATTTTTCAATTTTTGGTTTTTTATTTGTGGTACCAAATACCGAACCAAATCGATTGCTCCTATTTCGATTTTTTTAAAATTCTATTGAGTTCGATTTTTCATTTCGATTTTTCCAGCTATGGGTCTTACTAATGAGCTATTTTTCCGTTTACAAAATGAGCACTTTTTAAATTAAAAATGGAGTTATTTTATTTTTAAAACTCAAAATAAATTATTTTAAGTTTTGAGTTCTAAAGTTTAATTCAAGTTAAGTTTAATTTAAAAATAAAAATATAACTAGGCAATAGTTTAAATTTTTATTTATAAATTCTTAGTGGACATTTTTAATTGATTTATATTTAGTTGCACGTATATAACATTTCATAATAAATTTTCTCATCCGCTTAATATCTTTATATTCAACCAAACAAAAAATTAAGGGTCTTTAAAGATTTCAATAATCTACGGTCCCTAATTTCTTGTTAAATAAATATTATTATTACATCCTCTTTCAAAACATATTAGGAATCGTAAGAATTTTATTAACATGCTAAAACTATTATAAAACTTGTTATTTGTGAAAAATTTAAGAAATTGTGTCGCTTATATAAATAAGTCTCTAAATGAGTTTTGAGATTGGGTTGGATAAAGTATTTTTATTTTTTTGAAAAATAAGTTATAATTGTATTTTTTATTTTTTATTTTTTTCAAAAAATATATAAAATTTCAGTTAAATTGAAAAATCAAAATCCTAAACCGGAACTAAATACCGATTTTTTTTTTAAAAAATAGAATCAAAATTGAACCGAAACCAAAACCAAAAAAATAAATTGTCTGTTCGATCCTATTGTTTAATTTTTAGGTATTTATGCCCACCCCTACCTAAAAAACTACCCTTCCTCTTGAAGTTCGTGGCTACATGTCTTATCGTGTTGAAAGTTAAGTATACAATGCTCCGTAATCAAATGATCAATAGTGTTAGATGATATATAATAATCAATAATAAAGAAAATTTACCAAATAATAATTAATTTGTATACCTTAAATCGATTAAACATGTCATGCCGACCGATATGATATTTCACCGTTCGATAAGGCTCCATCATAAAGCTTTCAAATACTCTCCCTTAGAGCATTTCCACTTTTTCCGTGATGGAACCCGCGTGAAATGACAATAAACATGTCAAGTCTTAAATATAATATTAAGATTAAATATTATAAATCTACATTAAAATAAAAACAAACTTACCTGTATCCATTAGGCACTATCACCACTCTAACCGTTTTGTATCTCCTAATTGTGGCTCTCCATCTACCGGGCGTGTGGATGTCGCTGCTGCTGGTCCTGCAAGTGCTTTATAAAACTCTGGGTCAAGTGTGAGTACTATAAGTACCCCGTGATTCTAACTTAGAGCTTTATATCTAAATCGTGTTTTAACAAGCGAGGAGATGATCCACTTAAAGGAGTATCGATGATGAATATGTAGAGTTTCTCCATGGTAGAAGAAAACTAGGTATATGCATGAAAGTGTGAGAATTAGTAAACGGAGTTATAGAAGAATGTGCCTGATGCCCATTGCCATAGTGGAACATAGACAACAGGTGAGAAGAATGTATGTGGAGTAGTCAAAGACTCACTCAAAGCAAGCACTAGAATCTAGTGGTTTCCTATGTGTTTTCCTACTACTCTTACTCGATTTACTACCCCTACTACTATGACTCGATCAACATCACCTCGACGACATTCGCATACAAATTTACATTAAAATCAATATATATATATATATATATATATATATATATATATATATATATATATATATATATATATATATATTGGAACACTTGTGTGTACGCGATGCGATACGCTGGTATCCATTCATATTTTTCTTTTTTTCTTTTTGTGGTTTTTTTTGACATTTTTCTCCTCTTTTATTTTTTTTCATTTTTTGAATTAATTTCGCTATTGACTAGTTGATTAGATTATTAAAATTCAATTTAATGTAGAAAGTCAACTCACAAACCTAATTAAGCCACAACCCACTTAACATGATAAAAAAGGCTACAAATTAATAGCGCTGAACTTAATTACTAATAGTTATTTGGGAATTGAAGTTAATGGTTATGAACAAAAATCATTACTAAATGTGACATATAAAGACTTTTCTATTGCATCCCATTGAGATTTTTACATAATTTTTAATCATATTCTTGGATTATAAATACCATTGACATGAATGAATTATTATTTTCATTACCAAGGTACGAGGGCAACAACAAAACCTAAAGGCCTTCATTCACTGCTGCACTTCAGCATGCTAGCACTATGCTTTTTCTAGAGTTAGCTATAGCCTATATCTCATTGTTTCCTTTATTTGTGTTCCTCCTTTACTTGCGTTTCAACTCTCTTTTTCATTTGTACAGTAAGTTTTAATATATTTGTAATTGTAGAGATGGATAAGAAACTAAAGTGATGGCTCCATGTGCTTTCATACTTTCTATTAAATTTGAGTTTAAGCATTGATGTCAAAGTCAAACAACTCTCTTCATGTATTTTTTTTGTTGATCTACTCTGTAGGTGTTTTACAATATTATTGCATACCAAGGCTATCTCAACTTGAAGCAATTCTCAAGTAACTATTCAATGTTTAATAAAGCAAAATGATCAAAACTGTCATAAACGGCCTAACTGTTATGAATCACCCAAGACCAACTAATACAAAGTGAACTTGATAATAATAACGCATGTATACAGTCACGTAATCTTGTTGACTTTGAATTTTGATAGGAATTTCAAAGATCATCTTGTTAATTTTGATAGAAAAGAATATCGCATACAGAGGAAGAGGCTTCAACATATTATCTCATCATTCATGCTATCACATTTAGGCCAGAAACGAAATAGATTTGGACTATCATGTAGTTTTAAGGGTTGATTCGGGCACATAATCTCAAATAAGCAATTCAATATCAAAGCATCATAATAGAAACTTACAGATAATGCCGGAGTCGAATACAGATGAATTTGTGATAAATCTTCAAAGTTCAACGGAGGACTAAAGGTGACGATGATGTTCATGATGGCTAGCCAGTCCTAAAGGACGGGAATCTGCAGATCTGCCGATTTTCTATTTTGTCGGAGAAAGAAATGGGTCAAGGTTTCTGGGATTTCGAGGTTTGCTGGTGGTGGTGGTCCGGTAGAAGAAAGAGAGGAGGAGAGCTTGAGGTTTTGTTCGGCGCTACCTCGCGATTTGTCGGTGGTCCGCCAGAGCAGCGGCAGTGTACGACTGAGGGTGTAGAAGAGGAAGACGAAAAGGAGAGGAGCGGGGTGAGGTTGGTGTGGGCGCCAGAGTTCATGGTGGATAGGTGAGAAGAATGGTGTGGAAGGAAGGAGTGTGGCGCTGTAAGAGTGAGGGAAAATGAGAACGTTTTTTGGGTTAGGGTATTAGATAATTGAAAAGGAAGAATTGGGTGGATTGATATGTGGTCCATCGATCAATTATGATGGATGTATGGATTTCAGGAGTTTGGGCTCGGTTATGGGTCGTCCCAAACGAGTTTTGGATTGGATAAATGGGTAGGATTCAATTGGAGGTTTAAAATTGGCAATATAAAATAGGCTAGAATTGACATAAATTGGGCATAAAGTGGCTAAACTTTTAATAAATTGAGAGAAGTTGAATTGACTACTATATAATTAATAAAAATACTATATTTATAAAAACTTGATAAATAGAATGAATTTGTGAATTACATAAGAAATTATTATTATAAAAATAGAAAGAAAAAGAGATTAGATAATTAAAAATTAACAAAAAAAATAATACTTCAAAAATGTCAAAAAGTAATAAGAATACGATCAAATAAGAATCTTTTTTATTTGTTTTTTTAAATTAAAATTTTAAGAAAAAATTGAGTTTTTTTAATTTTTTATTAAAAATTTTAAGAAAATATTAAGATATGCTGATTAAAATTTTGCACATTTGTCACGCTTACATATAATTCCTCTCGATATATGAGATGGGAGAATTAAATCTAAAAAAGATCATTTATTTTATATTGATTTTTTAACTGCTATCAACTATGAAAATATAATTAGAACACAATAGTGTTAACTCGAAACAAAGAAAAGATAAATCGATTGACGACTAAAATTAATTTATTAATTAAAATAATTTATGATTTTATTTGAAAATTTCAAAAATTAAAAAACACAAATAAAATAAAAAATATATAATTAAAAAATAATATAAGTATTAAATATATAATTACTTAAAAGAGATAAACCAACTTGTCAATCGTCATTCTCCCGTTCTTTGTCATCGCTTGTTTCATTTCGATCATTCTCACATTCTTCCTTCTTACTTGTTTCATAATCATCATTTGATTTTTCTCCCTCACTTGATTCATTTTCACATTCGATTCGTCCTCAACATTGCAATTTCACTACTTTCGGCCATTAGAAACTTCTTCTAATATGTGTTCATGATGTTCTAAACTTTTTTCTAACTCAACATCCACGCTTTAATGAACAACCGCCAAATTATTTTGGTACACCACATCTAACACATTATCAATCTCAATTCTACGCATGGGTTTAATTTTTATAACCATCCACAAATCAGCCTTTGGTTCTATGCGCAGGATATTGAGCATAATACACTTGCTTAGTATTTTGTGCAATGATAAAAGGATTATAATGATCATACTACCCGTGTGTTTAATTTCAATTATATTATATTGTTGATCTCACCCTAATACCGTGGCGATGGATCAAACCACTTATACCGAAATAGTACTATCTTTTTTTCCGTCATCTAGCATACCTAACTTCCATTATCTCCTGTATTACACCATAATAATCAACGCTTTGTCATTACTATATACAACCTCACATGAGGAGCAACAACTCATCGATACGCACAACCTCTATAACTGGAGTATGTAAGAGGGAAAATAATACATCATCTTAACTAGACCATCCTCCCACCAGAGTTCGCTTAAAACGAAAGCATATCCACAAACCTTATAATTTTTTAGGTCACCATCATTCTTATAGAACAACATGCAATCATTTTAACAACAATGAATTCTATCATACGACAATCCTAACTTGAAAATAAATTTCTTTTCCGATAGAAAATTCTTAGGTATGTTCCACTCATCGCTAATTAGTTTCCCTAAAGACCAACTATGGAGTCCATAGCGCCTGAGGAACACTCAAACTGATTTGATATTGATTATTCTAACGCAATGGACAACTCAATGCGAACTCCTACACATAAAGGGATGGCTAGCTTCTTCTAGTTGTTGGTAGAAGCGCATTGCTTCTTCATTTGGGAGTTTTTTTGAAATACTGTCTGTGTTCCATCCCATATTGTATCCCAAACGCATCACCGGCCATTTCACGCACTCTATCATGTTAAACACTATTTGATCATGTCCAGATCTACTACATTCACCCGTCAAGCCAAATTATAAAATGTATCATTCTCTCCATCAGCCTCTTCACCATGATCACCCATACAAAATATCTAGGCTTAAATCCATAACTGTAAATATGGACTACAATTATGTTTAAAACTTCATGCAATTGCATTGCTTACAAGGGCACCTAATCAACCCTTCAATTTGAAAATGGTACGTTGACATTGCATGATCGGAGCAAACTTTCAACACGCTCAACAAATTCATCTCCTCATGCACCCACGATTTGCATGGGGCTCTATCATACATCCATAAACGATGATTCATCTACAAAAATATAGATATTGATTACATATAAAAATTTAGATTAATTAATTTGTATTATCTTGATAATTAAATTTTATTATTTAATAATTACTAATTATTCAACAAACATCCTCCAAAAGTAAGTCAAATTTGATGTAATTATTGAATTAGTATTTAATAATTACTTACTAAAATTATATGTGATTAAGAAATTTGAGTATGTAATGATAAATTTTGTAATTATTACATTATGAATACAAAAATTTTAATAATTATTAAATTTGAATTATTATTATTATATTATTAATCTACATTTTAGTAATTATTAAATTTAAATTATTAATCTACGTAACAATATCAAGAACGTAAATTAAAACTAAATATACAAATTTCAAATTAACTAATTACTATTCATATTGATTAATTACTAAAATTATATAAAAAATTAAATTAGTAGACAAATTTATTTTATTTTAATTAATATTTTTTGATAAATATCTAACTTAACTTGTAATAAAGTTTCAAACATAATGAAATCTAATAATTGTTCAATCAAATCTAACAATCTAACAAAGTTTCAACTAAACATAACAATCCTAACAATAACAATGAAATCTAATATAAATAATTTAACAATGAAATCTAATATTCTAACAATAACATTAACATGAATATAATAATTTAACAAATACAATAACAACGAAATCTAACAATGTAACCTAAAATCTAACAATTCTAACAATGAAATCTAACATTTCTAATAATAACATTAACAATATAATAATTTAATAATAAACAATAACAATGAAATCTAATAATTTAACTTAAAATCTAACAATAAAAATTCAATTGAAAAATTAAAAACCCAACCTTGTTAATGGCAAAATGGCTCCAGTACTAGAGGGAAATGGGTTCATCGGTGGGGTGGATGTGTCGGGAAGTGGAGGATGGCGGGCCGGGTGGTGGGTCGATAGGGTTTGGTAGAAGCAGTGTCGGTTTTTTTAGAGAGGAGTGAAATGGGGAAGACAGGGGTCTGTCCATACTATATTCCAAAACCAACTGGCGCATCGATTAATCCGTTAAGTTTTTAGTCAACATCGAGTCAATTCATTTAATTGAGAAATCTACACTGACGCCGGTTTTTTTAATTAAATTAAAGGAATAATTAAAAATATTATATTTATATAAATAATTACTATATAAAATGATCTGGGGTTCATCACCATTTAAAATATTTTAATTTTTTAATATGTATTGACCGTGTCGTTTGCTACTCATTTTGCAAAGAAATCAATAAATAATAACGAGGGATAAATCAACGGATGGTGTAGGATATAATAATAAAATAATTAGAAAAGAATTTAAAATGACATAAATCGACTGGACGTAGCGATTTTTTGTGACCGACAATTATCCACCTGCATTCTTTCCATCGATTTGACTCCGTTTTTGTAGTGAATTGAGTAATAAATACATCTCCTTCTGGTACACAAAATTATTAAACTAGAGCTTGACGTACTTTTATTTATAATAGCCTAAATGAGATTTTAAATATCAAATGACAGTTCTCATATATAACAACACCCTCACTATAACATCCATAATATTTTCTGACAAATGGTGTCATTACCGAGAGGTTTGATTGTACATATTTGATGCAGTCTTCACCTAGTCTTATTTGATCTTAAGAATCTGCAAAAGAGTAGACAAGATATTAGTTTCAGTTTTATAAAAGGCTGGTATGATATTTTTAAATTTTTTACTATATCTTAATTTTCATAATTTCCAACCGACAATGACAAGACGAATTCTGGTGATGAACTTGGTAATGACATTGTGAGTCTTGAAGTTTTACCACTTGAGTAGAAACGCTATCTTGAGATTAATATTGTTGTTGTCAATTCCTATAGGCCTAGCAAAAAATCCCCAGATTTTATTAGCATGCTCTCTCAGGCAGAACAGATGATCAATGTCCTCAATGATATTATTGTTATAGCAATAGTAGTTTGGATCATTATTTATTCCAAATCTTTCAACCCTTTCTTTTGTAAATAGTTTATTATGAATAGATCTCTAAGTTAGAAAGGATATCTTAAAAGAAACTTCCTTGTGCCAAATACTATTTAGGTACTTCTTTTGTCTAAAGATATCTCAGGCAGAACTTATAGTAAATCTTTCAGTAGTCTTGGGTATCTAGATAATATTGTCTTTTTTTTGTTAATGTCCAACTTGATGTTAAAATCTCTGATCTTCTCCTTATCTAGTTGATTTTGAAGCATATTCCATTGCGAATTCCTATTTAAGAGGACTTTCTTATTTTTAATTTGATTCTGGAAGGCCTTGTTAGGAAGCAAGAGATAAAAAGGCCCTAAGTTGGACCAATTACCATACCAAAAAGACACGTTACTATCACCAATTTTTCCACAAAATATTATTATTAATCTCATTTTTAATACTGCATAGAGTTTTTCAACTTTGTGATTGATCAGTTGTCAAATTAGCAATTGAAGTATGAATATTGCTAAAGAATTTAGCTTGCATATATTCTTTCCAGAGAGAGTTTGTAGTTCATAGAATCCACTATTATTTGGTTTGAAAGTCATGACAAGTATCAGTTAAGCACCCCGGAAATTTGCACCACATTCATTGTATGGATAACATAATTTGTTCCACGAGGTCCAGTTATGCTTGCCAGCAACGTCTTTTTCGAACCAAAAAAATCCGGCACTATATTTCTCAATGATACTAATAGAACCTTTAGAGAATTTAGTAGCAGCTGGAAGGTGGATAGGAAGAGCTCAAAGAACATGTCTGATCATAATAGATCTTCTTCCCATAGAGAGACATTTAGCTGCCCAACCTCTAATATTGTTGATGGTCTTATTGAAAATATTAGATAATGGGAGATCTTTTTTTACCTGTACAAGAGGGGACATTCAGGTACTGATTGAAAATTTTTAGTGATTCATACCCGTGATAGCCCTAAACCTGTTTATGATAGCAACTTTAATATTATTGGCAATTGCAAAATAACATCTTAGAGAGTAATTCAACACTTATGATAAGGAGATAAGGAGAAACAGGATCACCCTGTCTTAATGCTCTCCCAGATTTAAAAGATCAATGTCTTCCATCATTTACAACTACAGAATACCATTGTTGCAGATGAAATTATGAATAAGATGAATCCACCAATTAGAGAAACTCAATTTTTTGAAAGTCATACATAGAAAAATCTTGTCATAAGCTTTAGCCATGTCTAATTTAATGAGTAAGATTCCCACCTCTAGATGGTTTTCTAATGTCATTGATTATCTGTTATGCTCAAATGATATTTTCAGCAATAGCTCTCCTTTTTATAAAACCATATTGGTTCCTGGAAATTAGTTTGTGGAGAGTACAAGACATACCTTTAGATAAAAAAAGGGACCTAAATAAATTCACCAGTGATGTTTGACACAAGGAAGTTCCTTTCAAGATCTCCTTTCTAACTTGAAGAGCTATTCATAATAAACTATCTACAGAAGAAAGAGCGGTAAGATTTGGGATACATATGATCCAAACTGTTATTGTTGTTACACTAATACTCAGACTTCTATAATTAAGGACATTGATTATTTGTGTCTCTAGAGCATGCTAATAAACCTGGAGATTCTTTGTTGATCTTTAGGAATTGAATTGCAACAACATTAATATTAAGATGTTTTACTCAACTGGTAAAGTCAAGACTCACAATGTCATTGTCAAGTTTATCACTAGAATTCTCCCTCTCATTATCTATTAAAGTTATAAATAAAGAAAAAGTAAAATTTGAAAATACCAAATCATCCTTTTATAGAACTAAAACTAATATCTTGTCTAATCTTTTGCAGATTCTTAAGATCAAATTTAGAAGAACAAGACTAGATGAAAATTGACATCTAAAATATATATATTGTGATATAACTATAAAGTAGAGGACCTCCAGAATTGTCAAAAATAAAACCTTCCTCCCATGTTGTAATGGTGTTAGAAGCTATGTCACCATATATGTCTTGAAAGTTGGGATATATTTAGAGTTGCTATAGTTTTTTTCAAAAATAAATAAATAATATAAGTTCAATTACCTTAAAGTACATCAAATAAAATCGTTAAAGTATATTAAAGCCCCACACGGTCAGAGAATTGGACCATTTATTGTTTATATAATTTGGACAATCCTCCCTCATGAGCTAGCTTTTGGGGTTGAGTTAGGCTCAAGCTGCCATATCTTTACGTAAATAACAAGATTTAAATATTTTAAATTTAAATTTAATTGATTTTATTATCAAATTTCATATAATAATAAAATACATAATGATATGTTCTATGGTGTACAGTTGAAGAATATATTGGAGATATAATTACGCAAAATATCATTCAAAGAAGTGCTAAGAATTATGGGGCAATTTTTAATTTTCTATACTTATTAATATTCATTTATAATTAAAAAATCACTAAGTTATGTGCAAAATCAAATTTATTATTTTTAAATAATAGAAAGTTATGTTAATAAATATAAATTACACGTATAACGTGCATATCCAAATATATTAATATAAAATAATTATCACCAAGAATAATCGAGCATTTGACTCAATCTAACCCAAGTCTAAGAGTTCCACCTATGATCCCGTTTAGTTGCTTGCACTTTTTAACTTTTTTAAAGTGTTTGGCTCGGCCAAAAGTGCTTTAAAAAGTTAGAAAGTGCTTTTAAAAGTTAAGAATCAAAAGTTCATTTTTTTGGCTTATAAGCCATTTATCTTATATATATCTCCATCTTTAATTTTATTTGTCTGTGACAATTCGGCGAACAAAATATTTTACATGATTTTCTACTTGATTATTGCAACGTGATTCGGCAACATTCAAATGCCTCTAGCGATTTTGTAAGATGGACACCACGGCAATCTTTCAATTGCCATTTTGTCGGTAAAAATCCCTTTTGTAGTAGTGTTCTTTTTCTTAATTTCTAGGTGTCGAAGCTAAGAAGATTTGGGCACGAAGCTTAAGTGCAATCTTCCGTTGTAACCTTTTTTTGTTCTTGATTTAGCGAGTATTGAAGTAATTGTGTTTTCTTGCTTTTGTTGAGTTCAATCTATCTTAAAGAAAAACAAACCGAAACATACTTTCACATACTATTGCTAGACCACACATCTTTACGAATGGGTGGCACAACTTCTACAACAATTTTCAGCCCACCTTGTGTTTTTAAAAAAATAAATATTTGTTATGATGATTGAAGCTAATTTTTGGAATTAGATTCTTTTAAGTTCAATCTGTCTGTTATATGGTACTAATGAGTTCACCTTTATTGGTATTGAAGCCGGTCAGAGGTTTAGGCTAATTATCGTTATCGAAACCATAAGTGCTTGATAGACTGTATTGCTTTACTTTCTTCAAGAATTTACATTCAATCATGTCTAAAACTTAAATTGGGACGAAATAGTGCTATGGGATGATGATGTCCATATTAAATTTGTAGTGAGTTTGTTGAAATAGAGATCGTAAAGAAAATAGACCAAACACTCATTTATCTAGAGATGGATGGAATAATATGGTTGATGAGTTCAATAAAAAGACGGAAAGAAACTATGACAAAAATATAAATGAAAATCATGAGATAGCATGAAAAGCGACCGAGGTCTTTTAAGCGCTAATGAGAGGGGAGACAAAGCTTAGATGGGAGGCCAATGTAAAGTACAATTATGGCAAATGATGTTCGTGAGAGCTAAAAATTGGTACATCTCACATTGTTCTCTATGTCTTGCGTATTTCTTTTATTGTTAAAATTTCTTGATCTACTTAAAGTATGTTTGAATTTTTTATTGGCAAGAGAATGTTAAATATA
The DNA here is from genome assembly GCA_018107945.1 of Datura stramonium. Lineage (NCBI taxonomy): Eukaryota > Viridiplantae > Streptophyta > Magnoliopsida > Solanales > Solanaceae > Datura > Datura stramonium. The sequence continues at coordinate 68,467 of JACEIK010004264.1, forward strand.
AAAAGTTTAGGAACAAAGATCTTTCTATACGGTTTTGCTATGCATGATATATTATTTTCTCTCGATATTATTGCTAGCTTTAGAGAAAGAGCACGGCAAGGAATCAAGAATAAATGTTCCGGTATTAGAGAGATCTTGGATGAGTTAAGGAACAAATGATGTTGATGGTTATGAGAAAGAACACTTTACTAATCTCAATGATTTAAGCGAGTGATGAGTGATGATCTACGTAACGTGGATTCTCGCAATGTTTCCTAAGTCGTCACTAAAAAGATAATTTTCAATTGATGGTATTGAAACTAGCAAGGTAAAAAAAGTAAGACAAAATCGTTGCAACTTCAATGAAAGAGGAAATACACTTCTAATAGAGCTTATGTTCAGCAAAAGCACAACTACATTTCCTTTAAGCAGATGATCCCACCATTGATAAGTTTATGGATATATTGTCAAATCTTCGATATTTCAAGGCAAAGTGGAATCTACAACTACACTGTGAATATGTTTCTTAAGAAAGACGTTGATCAAGTGTTTCTTAAGATGACTACTAATGAAGTTCTAAGTCTCTGCTGGAGTACAACTATGAGAGTTACACCCATGGAAATGTGAAGAATTTATTGTTGTGGTTAAATATTTTTATTACTCCAAGTTTTCGAACATTATGGTTGTATGCACAACTTTATTATCAAGTAGACGATGGTTGTGTGATAAACTTTTTATAAATTAAGTTGAATTAGTATAAATGTGTCTTTTGTGTTAACTTTACTCTCTTGTTATGTGAAAAGAATGCATAATATTACACCAATTAAAATCGTGATTAAAGATTCAATTTGTGAAGAATGTGAGAATGACACATGCTTTATCGATTTTAGAGGTAAATGTGAAACAATGGGGTTTCTAAACTCTCATTCTTTACTAATTTAAGGCATTTTCATTTTCGCTAAATGGAGAGTTAGAAACATTAGCAAGGTGGTATCTCCTCATTTAAGTGATTTATTAGATGCTGATCAAAAACTAGAACAAATTCAAAGAGAGCAAGAAGAGAAGGAATGGATGGCTTTCTGAACAAAATATATTTTGATGTATTATGAAAATACTTATGCAAGGAACATTGTCGTACATCAAGTCTCTCTCAAATATATATTCATTGAAGAGATATTACGAGGAAATGAAACTCATGGTTATGAAAATTTTCTATTGAAGAAGAAGGTGTTCCTTGATCTATCCAATGACTTAAGTTGAAAATATAGGCTTAAACTCACACGTAGAATGTCATACATGAAATGTTAGCATGTTCTTGATGACTTCAGGCACATGGAGCCGGAAATCGAAATGATACAAGATATCTTTTCAACATTCAGAGAGATGGTTCACAGACACTTTCATAGTGTTCTAAATGCAGTTTGTAAGCTTGCAAGAGACATCATTAAGTCACATCCAAATTATAACGATGGTGCTAAGCTCACAAGTCATATAATGAACGATATCTCCCTTTCTTTAAAGTAAGTAACAATTTCTTCAAAGTTATATTTGAATTATTGGACTTAAATTTCTCTATTTTTTTTATAAATTTGTGTTGGACAAAGTTATAAGTTTGTGTTTACTGTTGGACATCCAAATTGTAAGCTTGTGTTTATTTTCTTTTTATAGATTATAGTGTATTTGTTTTCTTGAATGATGGTTATGCCACTAATTTTAAATTAAAAATATTTTTAATATTTTTAATTTATTAAATTAAATTAATAAATGTGACTACTAGGATTGTATTGGAGCATTTGATGGCACACACATCTTAAAGCTAGATTACCGCAAGAGCAAGAAATACCGTATATTGGGCGTAAAGGTTATCCAACTCGTAACATTGTCGTCGTAGATTTTAATATGTGTTTACATTTGCATGGGCTTGGACGGAAGGAGTAGCTCATGATAGTCGATATTTGGTGAGGCACTTTAGACAAGAGCTCAACTTTCCACATCCATTGAGAAATAAATATTATCTAGTAGATGAAAGATATTCACACATAAAGGGATATATGGCTCCTTACAAAGGAGATAATGCGAGATATCACTTGCCGAATTTCGTCGTGGTGCAACACTCTACAATTGAGAGAGCTAAGAGGGCGCATTGAAAAATTTAATTATTTACATTCTTCTTTTAGAAATATAATAGAACACACATTTGGTGTTTGGAAAGAGCAAGGTGGTCTATTTGCGAGACATGTCTACTATAACATTGACACTAAAGAGACATCGTACTCATACTATGGCTATTCACAATTATATTAAAAAGAAATGCAATGTGGATCCGAACGGCTGAGAATGAGGGATATATTTCATCTACGATTATGATGTTGGCACAAGTTCAAGAACTAACAATATAGAAGCCGAAAATGTGGAAGAACACAAAGGACATTTAATTATTTCACAGAGTGTTCCGAGGGCCGTTTGACAGACTTTTGTGTTATCTTTGTGTTTCAAACATTGGTTGGGTTAGTTGGGGATGCTGTCCCATCAACCCATCATATGTAGTAGAGGCTTTTCAGACAGTATGCGTAGTACTCAGCTTATGTATGTCTAGTACTTTAAGATGTTACGCTGTAGTTACATTTTCACTATGTTTTATGCTAAGTATTCCTCTTATTAAATGAGATTGGCTGTGAAGTGCATCGTGCCATGGGTCGACTAGTCTCTGGGTCCCTTGTCCCATGTCTTATGATCTGGGTGTGTATGTTCAGATCGTGACAAAACTTGGTATCAGAGCAATAGGTTTGAAGTCTCCTAGGTTTTCTAAAGGCCGCGTTAAGTAGAGTCTTTCCATGCGTGTGAAGCGCCACACTTATGACGAAGAGGCTACTAGACGTTTAGGAATTGTTCTTTCATGTTCTTTTTCGTGCGATGAAAAGTCTCTCCATCCTTCTGAGTCATGCTATTTGTGATTGTAGAATTATGGCTCCTTAAAGAATGAAGGAGTGAGGAATGGAATGATGGAGGCCACGGAGGTGGCAATAACCATGGGCGCGCAAGCCCCACCCGCCCCGGAGCCCCAAGTACCAGAGCAAGCTGTCCATGCTGAGTTTCGGGCGGCTATTCAGATGTTGGCGTAGGCCTTGATCGCTCAGGTCAACCAGTAGGATGTTGCACATGTCCCACAGAATGGCAATGCAGTGGCGGCTTGGATTAGAGACTTCTTGAGGATGAACCCTCCCCGAAGTTCATCGATCAAAGGTGGACCAGGATCCACACAGTTCATTGAAGGGATCCTGAAGTTCACTCAGGTTATGGGGGTGACAAATGGGAGTATGTTGATTTGGCCTCTATCAGCTAAAAGAGGTCGCTCATATTTGGTACAAGCAGTGGAAGGACACAGTAAGAACAGGAGCGGGGCCCTATCGCTCGGGATGAGTTCCATATGCCTTTCTCGACAGGTTCTTCCCCTCGAGATGAAGGGAGTTGAAAGAAATTGAGTTTGTGAACCTCAAGCAGGGAAAGATGACAGTGTTGGAGTATTCGCTTGAGTTCACTCATTTGTCAAAGTACGCCCTGTGAAAGTTAGTGATGGATTAGAGGGTCCTAGTGAGCCGATTCGTTCATGGTGTGGTCGGTTATTTAGACAAGGATTGCAAGACTGCCATGGCTTCACTAGGATATGGACATTCCTCACATAGTGTTGTACGCCCATCAGATGGAGGCAGCTCATGCTAGGGAGAGGGAGGGAAAGGAGGGCTCGGATCGGAGCAGCCGTGGGTTTTCAGATAGTGGAACCTAGCTAAGTACAACGCCCATAGTTTCAAAGAGATCACTAGCCCCAACACCATCATCAGCTAGTGTTCCATCCAGGACCCAGGGGCATCAGAGGGCAGGGTCAGGCTGAGGGATCAGAGGGGCACCCATTTATAGCATACCTCTCCGCCCTGCGGGAAGTGCGGCAAGAGTCATACTGGGAATGCTCGTGTCACGCCCGATTCTTGGGAGGCAAGGACTGCACCCAGCCCTACAAGGACCTAGACTGCTGGACTAACTGAGCCTAAGCACTTGGTGCCAGGATGACTCTAATTCTGGATTCATGAAAATAACGGGCTATATAACGATCAAATACAGCCTCCCACTGACAAGGCTTCATAGCCATCTATAGGAATATAAAAGCTATCTGAACAACTGAGCATAGGGGAACCTATGCGGGCCGACAAGGCCAAATATGCTGACTAGTTATTACTGAAAAGTAGAATCAAGTGTTGAACTGATCTGTGACCGACAAGGTTACCAACTTACAAAATTGAACTAGGCCCACACGACTCATCACATGCAAACCAGCATACACACGGACCCACACTACCGGTACAACTAACAACAGGGAATATACACCCTGCAAGCCTCTAAGAATAATAAGAGAATGGGACAGGCCCCTGGCCTACCCATACCATACAAACAAAAAGGGAAGTAAACCTTTAATGGCCAAGCTCCGGATGACGTGAGCCGAAGGCTCGTACGCCGGTCGGACTACGAGGGATCTTCTCCTCATATGAGTACCGCAGGCAATGCAGCGCCCCAAAACGGGCCGTCAGTACAACTGGTACTGAGTATGCAAGCAAAAACTGAAATAACTGAAAGTAAACAATAATAACGATAGATACCAAGTAATAGGGAGACGGGCCGAGATCAATCGAAAAAGAGCGAACTTTACCGAAGAGGTAAGAGTCTACCCGATAACATGGCGGCTCCACTTTTTATCTATTAATAACTAACACACCATAGCATACAAGAACTCATAAGCCCCCATAAGCCGTAAGGTACAACCAGCACACAATCTATATACCCCTACCTGTGTCATACCATCCACCTAGTAACCATGAGCATCCCGCCGGCCTCCTGGGTATGGAACTGGCCCGCCGGCCCCCGACTATAGCTGGATCCAGTCCGGAGGACTCCTGAAATATGAAATCTGTAATCTGGAAAACTGTAATCTGCACCCCGGGCGCAAGCGCGATGGTATAGTGCCGGGACGACTCGCTATGGGGAATCCGCATCCCATCTTCGTTCGCTACGACGCGCATGCCACTCCGTAGAGCGACGTATTCTCACCCTCTCGGCGGGGCGAGTCGACATAGCTATTAACCCTGGAGGGTCAAGGAAGCTCTAAGGGTGCCCAACACAGAACAATCATTTTCTCCAATGATAGTAATAACCGCATGCAATATATATATACATAACTGCACAATATTTATATTCGATATTCGTCTCAATTTCATACCGAAATATACCGAATCGATACTGAAATATGCTGAATATGATATTGAAATATACTGAATCACATGAGATATACCGAGTCTGAAATAATATTTCGGAATATTCTACTGGGAATTATACTGTTTTACCGAAGCTCATGCTGAACACCGTATAATACCCTAACATGCTTACCGAACTCATACCGAATATAATATATGGCTTCTAAAATATTCTACTCGGAATTTGTACTATTTTGCTGTACCGAAACTACTAGCTTGCTGAAAGAAACTGCTTACATACCTCGCCCGCTAATTCCATTAATCGGCGCAGCTCACCTAATGTCTACTATTTCTCCCAACCGTATTCATATTCACGAAAAGAATAGAATTAATTCTACTATTATTTTGGAAAGAAACCATACTTATGGATATACTATCGCTTATTCTTCGACATATCGAAGAACGGCCGAAAACTCGTAATTTCTTGGAAGTATAGAAGGGAGAAATACTCACTTTAATGTTGGGAGTATATTAACACTAAGTTGGAGCAATTTCATTCTTACCTTGTCTCGGTGAGACTATGATTCGTCGACCGAATTTCACAAAACTAACTCCATAGGAATGCTCCTCGTAGTTTTATACTTCGCTACCCGAAATTAATTCGAGTTTGAACCATGTTTGACGGCGTGAATGGAAGAAAATTCTATGCTGAACCTTCTTCGTCCCTCCCCTGTTTCAGTTTGTCTCTAGAAATGAAGAATGAAAATGACTAAAAATAAACCTAAGTGGGACTTTATATACTTGGACCCGAACTTTTAAGTCGCATTTGTTGAATGCGATTTATGTCGCTTTTGTCGAATGCGATTTATATATGTCGTATTTGCCTTGCGACGTGCCACTTGGCGCTTGTCCGGTCTCTCCCTCGGGCCCCTTTTTCACACGTATGGCATTCTAAAACTTTAACCAACATGTGAATAGGGCCAACTAAGTGTCAAGAACTTATGGGGTAACATCCTTCCCCCTTAAGAACATTCGTCCTCGAATGTTAACTTCGTTTACAGAAATTTTAACTTATTCTTGCTTATTCTGGAAAAATTTCGGCAGAGTTTCCCTATAATATGAACTATTTCAAAATCTTGAAACACGTAAAAGTCTACTACGTATACTCCATATAATACTATAGCATTCATTTCATAATAAATCAAGTCAAAATCTCACTTATACACATGAATATAAAGCAACTCATAAAACAACAATATCAACATACCTCTGGCTGACTAAGTCTGAAAGAACTGAGGGTATCTGGCTTTCATATCTTCTTCTGCTCCAAGTTGTTTTCTCTCGGTTCCTGCTACGCCATAACACTTTGACAAAAGCCACATCTTTAGTTCTTAATCCATGGATCTGCTGGCCTAGTATGGCTACCGGAACTTCTTCATAGGCCAACTCCTCTATAACCTGAACATCTTGGATTGGGACAATTATGGAGGGATCTCCTATGCACTTTCTTAACATTGATACATGGAAAACTGGTGATAGATTCAACTGAGGTAATTCTAGCTCATTGCCACTTGGCCTATTCTTCGGCAACATGATAAGGCCCAACAAACCTCGGGCTGAGCTTGCCTTTCTAAGCAAATCTCATTACACCCTTCTTTGGTGAAACTTTCAAGAAACACCCATTCACCCACATTAAATTCCAAGTTTCTACGCCGCACGTCGGATAAGATTTCAAAGTGTCTGCGCCGCAAACATTCTATTGCTTTACTTTTTCCTTGAACATGAATGATATCTCAAGCCCAATCAATGCTGATTCTCCTACCTCAAACCAACCAACTGAGACTGCATTTCTGCCCATATAATGCCTCATAAGTTTATCCAATGGCTGAATGGTAACTTTTATTATAGGCTAACCTGTAATGAGTGGTAATGTTCATCCCAATACCTCCGAAATCCAACACACATGCTCGCGACATATCCTCGTGCGTTTGAATGGTGCGTTCTGCCTGCCCATCTGTTTGAGGATGGAAAGCTGTGGTTTCAGGTTAACCTCGCGCCCCCAAGCCTCTCTAAATGATTTAGAATTTAGCCGTAACCGCGCTCCTCTGGGTTTAGGAGATAATGGACATTGGAACCCCATGCACTCGACTATTTCTCCTCGATATCTACGTTGGTGTGAGGTAATCCTGCTACAAAGTCCATATTCACTGCTTCCCATTTTCATAAAGGCACTACTATATCCCGAGTCAAATCCTCCCCGGTTTCGATGTCTCGCCCTTTACCTCGCTGGGCGCTGGGACACTCCGAGCTACGAATTCTACTATCCCCTTATTCATTCCGCCACCGTGAGATTTCTTTTATATCGTGGTACAATTTCGTCGCGCCTGGGTGGAGAGAATAACAGGTATAATGTACTTTCGCCCAATCTGCTGGCGAAGCCCCGCAACGTCCGGAACACAAAGGTGATCGTTATATCGCAATACCTCATCCCTGCTATTTGAAAATCTGTCACCTCTTGCCGAACTCGTTTGCCGAACTGTGCTAGGATTCTTTCACACTACTGTTCCTTTACTTCACGACTAAAGACGACATCAAGGGTATTCTTCCGGGATTACCGCTCCGTGTCCTCTATTTCTGCCATGAACGGCTAAACTGCTAACTGATGTAAATTTCGGAACGCTAATTCCCGCCGTACGTGCTGTAAAAGGCGCAACTCCGCATAGACTTATGGCTAAGGGCGTCTGCCACCACATTGGCCCTTCCCGGGTGATACGTAATATTCACATCATAGTCTTTCACAAATAACCAGCGACGCCGCGGTGCTCCGCTCTTCTTCTCGGGGTGAAGATATACCGTAGGCTCTATGACGTTGAAAATATCCACGTGCATGCCATACAAGTAATGTCTCTATCTTCAAGGCGTGAATCACTGCGGCTAACTCGAGGTCGTGGGTCGGATAGTTCTTTTCTTGTTTCCTCGCCTCTCTAGAAGCATAAGCAATTACCTTCCCATTCCGCATCAACACACATCCTAACCCAACACCAAGCGTCACAATAAACTACATAACCTTCTGCACCTTTCCGGTGCAATGCTAACACTCGGAGCTGATGTTAACCTGTCTTTCAATTCCTGGAAGTTCTGCTCAAATGCCTCAGTCCACTGAAATTTTGCTGCCTTCTGCGTCATTTTAGTCAGAGGTGCTGCTAAGGTGGAAAATCCTTCAACAAACCTCCGTAGTATCCCGTTAATCCCAGAAAACTGTACTGACATTGGAGTGGTAGGTCTGGGCCATGTTTTTCCTGCTTCTATTTTCTGTGTATCTACCTGTATATCAGCATCCGACAATGATATGCCCCAAAAGGCTACTGAATTCAGCCAAAATTCACATTTAGAGAACTTGGCATATAGCCGACTGCCTCTCGAGAATCTTGAGCACCGTCCGCAAATGATCCTAGTGGTCCGCTCTGAGAGAGAATACACCAGAATATCGTCAATAAATACTATCACGAACAGGTCCAGGTATGGTCTTAAAATACTGTTCATCATGTCCATAAATACGTTGGAGCATTCACACCCCAGCTCCATGACTAAGAATTCAAAATGGCCGTATCTAGTCCTCAAGGCAGTCTTGGAATGTCCCTTTCACGAACCCGAACCCGATGTGATATCCGACCTAAGTCAATTTTGGAGAAATATCTAGCTCCCTGTAACTGATCAAACAAATCATCTATCCTGGGAAGCGGATACTTATTCTTGATCGTAACTTTATTCAAATGTTTCGATAGTCTATACACATACGGAGGGAGCCGTCCTTCTTCACAAATGTAATTGGCGCACCCTAAGGTGAAGTACTCGGCCCTGATAAAGCCCTTATCTAATAAATCTTTCAACTGCTCCTTTAGTTCTCTGAGTTCAGTAGGAGCCATGCGATAAGGGGGAATTGATATGGGCTGGGTGCCTGCACAAATCAATTGCAAAGTCTATTTCCTTTCGGGGAATACCAAAAATTTATCTCGAAATACATCGGGAATTCATTCACCACTGGAACATACTGGAGTCGGAGGCTCTACCTGAACATCCTGAGCTCTGACAATGTGGTAAATGCACCCCTTAGCTATCAACTTTCTCGCCCGAAGATAGGAAATAAACCTACCTTTTGGCATAACTGCATTGCCCTTCCACTCGCATCGCCCTCTCCCGAAAGCTGAATTCCACCGTCTTGGTCCAACATTCTACATTGGCATAGCATGGAGCCAACCAATCCATACCCATAATGGCGTCAAAATCAACCATTTCTAACACAACCAAATCTGTTGTGGTCTAACGGTTAGCAACTTACCGTACACCTCGATAAAACCCTTCTAGCTATAATAGAGTCACCGACGGGGTGTAGATACTAAAAAGGGTTGTTGAAGCACTGGTACAATACTGAACTTTCGAGCCACTAATGGGGTAACATAGCACAAGGTAGATCCCTGATCGATTAATACAAGCAGGGTGAGCAACAGTCACCATACCTACTACTACATCTGGAGAAGACTCTGAATCCTGTCTCCCGGTAATGCATAGGTACGATTATGGCCCGCACCTGAACTAGGAGGCCCCTAATCTGCCTCGGCTCGCCTGCTGAAACTGAGGGCCTCGCCCTGCCGGGCTGCTGGAGCTCGCGACCGCTGATGCCCCTGTCCTAACTATCCCGATCACCCCGACCCCTAGACGGACACCTCATCACATGACCCTCCTGTACGCATATATAACACCCTGTGGAGCCATATCCGCAAGCTCCAGAGTGGAGTCGGCTGCAAATAGGGCAAAGTGGTGGTGTATACCTCGCTTGTTCGCCCTCCTCTCGCCGGGGTGTGAATTCCATCGTTTCAGAACTTCCGCCGACTCTAACTCCGTCCTCGGCGAATAAATCTACCCTCTGCTGCCGTGGATGGAGGCGGGGGTCTAAGTGGCCTACTTGACAACCGTGGCCTAGGCCCTCTCCGAATTTCCCCGTAACTCATCTGACCTATCCCCTCGCGGCTGCTCGACTTGTTCATCTCGGCTATCCCGTTGCCGCCTGCCTAAGGCCCTCACAGTCTGAAAGCAGTGCCTGCACTGAGCAATATCCATCTTCCCGCAAAGTAGTCATACAGGCCTCAATATACTCTAGGCTCATCCCTACAATAAATCGGTGGACTCAGGATGGCATGGTTTCTATAAAGGCCTATGCATAGCGGCCAAAGAATTGAATTGCAGGGCGTATTCTCAAACACTCATCTCGCCCCGTGCTCCAAGTGTAAAACTGGTCCATCCAGCCTATCGGATCTCTCGTAGGTAACGGTCCAGAAAGCCTCAAAAGCCGACTAGGCCTGGGAGGGGCAACATCTCTTCCTCGAGACCTTTCCAAACTCTCATACCATAACACAAAAAATATCCTGCAGTCGGAATACCTCCAATTCGACCGACTCTATAAATGTAACATGGACATCCGGTAAATCCTCTTACATCTGATCCAGAAGTCCTCGGGGTCCGTTCGATCCGTCCCCAGAACTGTGGGGGACCTAGTGCCAGAATTCTTGGACCTCGGAACTACCAGGCCCACCTGATGATTCTGCCGTAGGTGGCATTGACCGGCGCTGAGTAGCCATCACTTGCGCTAACATAACTACCGCACTCCTAACCTCCCCGGTCAAATGGTGTAGGTATAGGAACCGCCGGAGGTGGTGTCGCTCCGAGTGGCTCCCGACGGGGTGGAGACTCGCCGAGAAGGTCGGGACGATGCCTCCGTATTGCCCTTAGATCGGGCTGATTCTAAACGAGGGGCTGAGGCATCCCGCCTGCCATGTTCAATCTTCGCCCGATAGGATGTCGCCTGATTCGACATTTTATCTCAGAACAAGGAGTATAATAAGTTTTAGGGACTCAACCTCATATTGTACGTTTCTATGGCACGACCGAATATGAAGAAAAAAGTAACTTCACCCTATCATGCCTTGTAACCTCCTGCCTATGGTATGTGGTGCACAACATATCCATGCACAGCACTCTACTTAGCATGGCTTGCACTTCGATACGACTTCTGCTATGATACCAAGTTTGTCACGCCCCACCTAGAGGCACTGAACAGACTGGATTGGGCTGGACTAATCGAGCCTAAGTACTGGCAAAGCCAGCTAACTCTCTAATTGATTCATGAAAACAACGGGCTATATAATCGATCAGAATGGCGCCTTTCTGGGCCGACTAGGCCTATAGCCACCAGAGGAATATAACAAACAACCAGAATAACTGAAAGCATAAGGGAACTCATGCGGGCCGACAAGGCCACCATGCCGACTAGTTATTATTGAAAAGTAGAATCAAGTGTTGAACCGATTCAGACCGACAAGGTTACCAACTAATTGAATTAGACCCACACAAACACGTATGCAAACTAAAATATACACACGACCCCACATGACCGGTACAACTAACCACAGGGAATATACAATCCGCAAGCCTTCTAAGAATAATAAAGAGGGTCGGGACAAAGGGCCCCGACCTACCCATACTGTACAAACAAAAAGGGAAGTAAACCTTTAACTGTCAAAGCTCCTGGATGACAGGAGCTGAAGGCTCAGACACTGGCCGAACTACGATGGATCTGCGCTTGCCTATGAGTACTGCGAAAAAGTAATGCAAAGACCTAAATGTAAAGGCCGCATTCACCGTACTGAGTATGCAAAGAAATAATTGAAATAACTGAAAATAAACAATACTGATAGATACCGAAGTAATAGGAGACGGTCTGAGACTGATCAAAGAGCGGACCTTTACCGAAGAAAGTAAGTGTCATACCAAATTACATGGCGGTCTACTTTCTATCTATTAATAACTAACACAACATAGCATACAAGAACCTTACCAGCTCCCATAAGACGACGGTACCAACCAACGCACAATCTATATACCCTACCCAGTCATACCATCCACCTAGTAACTATGATCATCCCGCCAAATTTCTCTAGGTGAACTAACCCGCCGCCCCTAACTATAGCTGGATCTGAGTCCGGGAGGACTCCTGAAATTGAAATCAAAATCAAGAATCTGGAAAACTATAATTGCACTCTGAAGCAAGCGCCGATAGGGGTATGGTATAGTGATGATCACTCGCTATGGGGAATTCGCACCCATCTTCGGCCCACTGGGTGACGACATGCCACTCCAGAGCGACGTGATCCTCACCGCGGGTGAGTCAACACAATTATTAACCCCGGGGTAAGCCTCAAGGAAGCTCTAGGGTGCCCAACACGTAACACATGTCTCTGGGCCGTATGGAAATAAACCGCATGTAATATATATATACCGAATCTCGATAATAATATTTATATTCTGGTATTCTGCCCTGAATTTCATACTGAAATATAACAACTGGAGCATCAATATGTCAATCTCGATACTGAAATATACCGACCTAATACCGAGATATACCGAGTCTAAATAATATTTCGGAATAATCTCACAATTATATCATTTACTGAAGTTTCATGTCAACACTCGTATAATTCTAACATGCTTACTGAGCTCATACTGAATATAATATACGGATTCTGAAACATTCTACTGAATTTGTACTATTTGCCAGACCGAAACTACTAGCTTGCCGAAAGAAACTGAGTTTTTTTACATACTCAATTGAGACTTTTCGATTAACTGCGCAACTACCAATGTTCACTATTTCTCCCAACTATATTCATATTCACGAAAGAATATTTGTTCACGAAAGAATAGAATTAATTCTACTATTATTTTGGAAAGAAACCATACTTATGGATATACCTACTGCCTATTCTTCGACTTATCGAAGAACGACCGAAAAATCATAATTTCTCGGAAGTATAGAAGGGAGAAATACTCACTTTAATGTTGGGAGTATATTAACACTAGTTTGGAGCAATTTCACTTACCTTGTCTCGATGAGACGACGATTTGTCGGCCGAATTTCACGAAACTAACTCCGTAGGAATTCTCCCTGTAGCTTTATACTTCGCTACCCAAAATTAATTTGAGTTTGGACTAGGTTTGACGGCATAAACGGAAGGAAATTTATGTTGAACCTTCATCCCTCCCCTATTTCTGTTCGTTCTCTGGAAATGAAGAATTAAAATGACCAAAAATAAATCGAAGTGGGGCTTTATATACTTTGACCTGAACCCCCTTTAAGTCGCATTTGATGAATGCGATTTATAAGTTGCATTTGTCGAATGCGATTTATAAGTCGCATTCGCCTTGCGACGCTCCGACTTGGCGCTTGTCCGGTCTCTCTCCGGACCCTTTTCTCGCACGTATGACATTCGAAAACTCTTAACCAACATGCGAATAGGCCAACTAAGTGTCAAGAACTTATGGGGTGTAACTGCCTGCTCGGTTCAGATGTTTGCTATGGGTGTGTTAGATCTGGGCACATGCACCGAGCGTGCCCGTATGCTAGACAGGTGATGATAGGGGTCATGCACAGATCACCAGGGCAGCAGCAGCTCTTGCCCATTCCGCTCTGCAGGAAGCGTCGACTAATGGGGGTGGCGGGCAGCACCAAAACCGATTCTATGCCCTTTCCTCAAGTCAGGAGCAGGAGACTTCGCCAGACGTGGTCATTGGTATGTTGCGTGTCTTTCATATTGATGTTTATGCCTTGCTAGATCCAAGAGCTACCTTATCTTTCGTGACTTCTTACATTTCTAGTAGGCTTGGAGTTAGTCCCGAGACCCTGTCAGAACCATTTTTAATTTCAACCCCTGTTGGTGATTCGGTCATAGCTAGACGAGTGTATAGAGAATGCCCGGTTACTGTGTTGCATAAGGTTACCTCCGTAGACCTTGTAGAGTTAGCCATGACTGACTTTGATGTTATTCTTGGCATGGATTGGTTGTTTGTATGTTATGCTTCGATTGATTGTAGGACCTGTGCGGTGGAATTTCGATTTTCGGGTGAGTCAGTTTTAGAGTGGAAGGGTAACTCAGTTGTACCAACCGGTCAGTTTATTTCATATCTGAAGGCCAGAAAAATGATTTCTAAGGGCTGCATGTATCATCTAGTTAGGGTAAATGATGTTGAGTCCAAGACCCCGACTATCTAATCAGTTCCGGTGATGTGTGAGTATCCGGATGTTTTTCCCAATGATTTTCCAAGTGTTCCTCCTAAGAGGAAAATCGACTTCAGCATTGATCTCCTACCCGATACACATCCTATCTCTATTCCTCCCTACAGGATGGCTTCGACCGAGATAAAGGAATTGAAGGATCAGTTAAAGGATCTGTTGGATAAGGGCTTCATTAGACCGAGCCAGTCTCCATGAGGTGCACTAGTTCTATTTGTTCGGAAAAAGGATGGTTCCCTTTGTATGTGCATTGACTATTGGCAATTGAACAAAGTCACCGTCAAGAACAGGTACCCCTTACCAGGATTGATGATTTGTTTGACTAGCTTCAGGGTGCCAAATGTTTCTCGAAAATATACCTCAGGTCTGGGTAGCATCAGCTCCGAGTTCGGGAGAGTGATATCCTGAAGACAGCCTTTAGGACACGGTATGGCCATTATGAATATGTGGTTATGTCTTTTGGACTAACAAATTCTCTTGTAGCTTTTATGGACTTGATGAACAGGGTGTTCAAGCAATATTTAGATATGTTTGTGATCGTATTCATCGATGACATCTTGATATACTTACGGAGCGAGGAGGAGCATGTCGCTCACCTAAGAGTAGAACTTCAAACTCTCAAGGATCGTCAGCTATACGCAAAGTTCAGTAAGTGTGAATTTTGGTTGGACTCGGTAGCATTTTTGGGTTATGTGGTGTCAAGCGAAAGCATAAAGGTGGATTCGCAGAAAATTGAAGCGGTGAAGAATTGGCCCAGACCGGGGAACCCTTCGGAAATTTGGAGTTTCTTGGGTTTAGCTAGCTACTACCGGAGGTTTGTTGAGGGTTTCTCATCTATTGAGGCACCTTTGACTAAGTTGACTCAGAAAAAGGTGAAGTTCCAACGGTCGAATGCTTGTGAGAAAAGCTTCCAAGAGTTGAAGACCTGACTCACTTCAGCACCAGTGTTGACTTTACTCGAGGGTACTGATGGCTTTATAGTGTATTGCGATGCTTCGAGAGTCGGACTGGGATGTTTGTTGATGCAGA
>JACEIK010004265.1:15387-56083 GCA_018107945.1 Datura stramonium
AATTAAACTAAAGATATGTAAAATGTATCAAGATTCTCTTTGATCTTGTGATCTTGAGCATGATAAGTTGAAAGTTAAAATTAAAGTGTTGTCAAAATAGAAAAAAATTAAAATATCAATTAAAAAGAAAAGTAAGTTAAACAAATGAAACAGAGGTAGTATTATTTTTTTCTTTTTTATTATGTTGAAATTTAAAAATGCCCAGTAATGAAAGTTTGATTATTCTAACGAGGAAAAAGAATAGAGTGGCTGAAAAAGGAAAAGGATTGTACCATCCTCACCGACGATTCTCTGCAAGAATACCAAGGCTCGAGACAAGAATGCAACCCCCGCCTAGATATGTTATAGCTTACCTTTGTGTTAGACTTTAAATAGTGAATCGTATACGTATGTCTTACTGATGTACAATTGATGAGGGCAGGAGGATCATAAAATCTGATGACATTATATATGTTTTATAGCAACATAACTATAAAATTAGAGAATAATCCTAAATATGATGATATGTGAAAGGGTGAAACCTAGTTGGTGATTAACAATAGGGTTACACTTTCTATGATATATTCTTGTTAATATGTGCTTGATGTTATATCCTTGATAACATAGTCTTGACATTATATTCTTGGTAGTGGATTCTTAAGGTTATGTTCGTGATAGCATATCTTTGATGATGTTCTTCAAGATATATTCTTGATGGTATCATTTTGATAGGATATACTTGAGTGTGTGTATATGTATGTGTGTGTGTAGTATGATAAAGAAATGGGAGTCAGGCAACTAGACCCAGTCATGGTAGTATGATGCAATACCTCAAAAGTCCCTAAGATCAAAATCGAGGGCTGAAATAGAAAAAATAGAAAAGTCTACACCAGGTCACAGGATGAATCATTGAGTTACCCGTCCAGGTACCTGATAGGTCGTCGAGTGACCCATTGGTTGTGTAGTATTGGAGAAAAATATTGATTTTTAGGAATACTTCACGGATTGAGGGATGGGTCATTACGTCATCTAACAATTTGTTAGGTGACTCGTTAAGTGGGATAAGTGGGTGAAAAACTTGTGATTCAGATAGCCTAAACGAGTGGTGGATTGATCTGTTAAGTTTCATGACGAATCATCAAGTTGAGGCATCAAGAAAAGATCAGAAAATTTGAGGAAAAGGAGCCAGTGACCACCGGTCAAATGATGACCCATTAGAAGACCTGATAGATCGCCGTGTGGGTCATTGAATATGGCAGTGAGTAATTTCTTGTCTGATCATTAAGGGTATTTTCATAATTCTTAACTTTCTAACTCCTAAACTAAGTTGTTTTAAGATTCTAAAAGGGTGTTTTAAAGGGTTTTACTCACCCTAAACCCTCATTCTACTCTTAAAGCTCCTATTGAAAGATCAAATCCTCTTAAGGACAAGGCTAGGGTTCTTCATCCTTCTCTTCCCAAATTCTCTTGGGTCCTCAAGTCTAGTTGCAAAATTCTTCAAGCCCAGGTATGTAGGATTACGAATGGGGGGAAATCCTTCCACCCTTATTCCTAATTTAATCCCTGTTCTATGATTTCAAGTCTCTAAGCATGTTATGTTGAAATTCTAGGATTTATCCCAATTCAAAGAATTTATCTATGATATCTCTATGGATTCAATTCTCTTATGTTTCAATTGATGATTTATGGCTATTAGGGCAGATTTGACTTTCGATATTTACTTACTAATTCATAATTTTAAGTTTATGAGGATTATTCCCTATTATGCATGATTTATGAATTTCAAGTTTGATGAATTATCAAAGTATGCATGATTGTTTATGAATTCTTAAACGTATTATTCTATGATTTCGAGTTATGAAGCAAGTATGTATGATTTCATGTTTTGGGAAAGCTTATATAAAGTCAATATGTTTGATCATAATTTTAGCCAAGCCTTACAAGATCTGTTTTACAGAAATGTTTGGAGTCAAGACTCCTAAGAAACAGATTTAAGATATATTTTGAGAATATAATTATGAGCTATATGCATGTTTTAGGAGTAGTATATAGCACCGAGAAGGTCAAGGATTTCGAGGACCTCGGTCTCAAAACTATACGCCACCGTAGGTATATATTTATATTTGAGACTTCTCAAAAGAGTGTTTTCCCTGCCCCAGAGCACATCGTGATATCATACCTTATTCTTCCTTTTCCCTAGCAAAGCTTAGGATGGCTCTCCTCCACGTGGGCAAGACGTGGGATCATTATGCGTTCATACGTGATGGATGTTGGTTATGATGAGTCTTCCATTGTTCCTCATATTTTCTATTACTCATGTTCATGACTTATAATAGTATGTTTTATAGTATATTTGACCCCATTGATTGGTTTATGAGTTTTCACTTATGATTTCATGTATGACACGCTATATGATTTCTATTTCTAAACCTTGGGTCATTATATTTATCTTATGATGAATAGCTCATGATTATGCTTATTTCAGGAATATGGCTTTTAGCATGTTTCCCTTACTCTCATGTTCTATCTTGATTAACATTCATGAATCCAGACTATTATTTTACTAGCATGTACTACTTTTTCTACATACTCAGTACATTCAAAGTACTGACCACATACTCTACTCTATATCATCTTATGATATAGGTTCAGATGATCCATCTCAGTTCTATCATTAGCTTGCTCCTGCTCAGTCTAGCTCTATCTCAGTTTTGGTAAGTCCTCATAATATGAAGACGTCAGTTTTGATTATGTCTCTTTTGTTCATGTCTTTTAGTTTCAGACTTAGTGATCTAGTTGAGGGTGTTTTCCCATCAGCTCATCAGATGTTTAGAGGCTTTTCAGATAGTTATGTATAGATGGTTCTGCGGTATTGGCTCGTGTTTACGTTCATGTTGGTATGCTATGCAGACTTTCACTTATATCACATTCATGTTTTATTTTCACTTAGTAATGCTCTTATTCATGTTATGTATATGTCATGGGTTAATTTGAAGTCATTCGTGGTTCTAGGTTCCGTGTCTCAATCTGTGGTCCTAGCTCAGGTCATAAAAAAACTTGGTATCCGAGTCAAGGTTTAGGAGTATCCTAAGGTGTCTGAAAGCTACGTTGAGTAGTCTTTTCCATGAGTGTGAAGTGCGCCACACTTATGGGAAAGAGGCTACGAGACGTTTTAGGAAACTTTCCTTCTTTCATGATCTATGTCATACGATGAAGTAACTCTCTCTACTCCTCTAACTCATACTATACGCGTTTGAAGAAACATGTCTCCCCATCAGGTCAATGGAAGAAGAAATGGCAACGAGAATGGCCAAGGCAATGGCAATGGAGATGGGCATTCGCCAGCCCCACCAGCTCCGGCTGATCCCTTGTCGGAGCAGGTTACTCATGCAGAGTTTAGGGCTACATTTCAGATGCTAGCACAGGCTATGACCGCTCAAGTCAACTAGAAGGTTGTGGCTCATGTGAACTAAAATGGGAATGCAACGGTGGATAAGGTACAAGACTTCATTAGGAGGAACCCACCTGAGTTTCATGGGTCAAAAGTGGATGAAGATCCACAGGAGTTTATTGAGGAGGTTCTGAAGATTACCCAAGTGATGGGTGTTTTAGGATAGGATAGTGCAGACTTGGCCTATTATCAGCTCAAAGGGGTTTCTCATATATGGTTCTAAAAATAGAAAGAGAGCATGGGAGTTGGTGCAGTCCTCGTTGGCTGGGATGAGTTTGTTCTGGCTTTCATGGGTAGGTTCTTCCCTAGAGAGTTATAGGAAAGCAAAGACAACTGAGTTCGTCAATCTGAAGCAAAATGACATGACTATTCAGGAGTATGTCCTAAAGTTTATCCAGCTGTCCAATTATGCTCCAAAGATGGTTGCTGATCTGAGGGCTCATATGAGCAAGTTCATGAATGGGGTGGAAGATTCATTGGTCAAGGAGTGCAGGACCGCCATGCTGATTAGTGAGAATCTCCCGACTGATAATATATTCCCAGTAGATAGAAGCAGAGTAGATGAACGAGAAGGAAAGAGAGGCCAAGAGGGATAGAGTAGGAAGCTACAGGCATCTCTAGCAGAGATCTGGTAGTGGACATCTCCCTTAGTTCCACTAGAGGTCATCAGTCCCAGCTCCATCATTAGCCAGCGTTCCATCCAGACCTCGAGGAGATCAAAGAGGCAGAGCGTTAGGATTTAGGGGTTAGGGTAGCATGACAGGGGAGCGCACTTTCCCAAATTCCAGGAAGTGTCGTAGGAAGCACCCCGAAGAGTGTTTGGTTGGCTCCGATGGTTGTTTCAGGTTTGAGAAGCCCAGACATATTCTCAGAGATTGCCCTTCATCTAGACAAGGTGATGGTAGAGGCCGTGCCCAAGCCACCACTTTAGCAACTCGCCCATCCCAGTAGGGCATCTCTTCTAGTGCAGCAGGTGGACAGCGCCAGAACAGGTTCTATGCACTTTCATCTCATCAGGAGCAGGAGTGCTCATCCGATATGGTCACTAGTACGTTATGAGTATTCCATCTTGATGTTTATGAATTATTAGACCCAGGGGCTACATTATCTATCGTGACTCCTTATGTTGCTATTAATTTTAGTGTCAGTCCCGAAATCCTATCTGAACCCTTCTCAGTCTCAACTCTTATTAGTGAGCTAGTTTTGTCTTGACGGGTATACATAAATTTCCTTGTTAAGATTCTTCAAAATGTCACCTCAGCCAACTTAGTGGAGTTAGATATGACCAATTTTGATGGTATCTTTATTATGGATTGGTTACATGTTTGTTATGCTTCAGTCAATTTTACAACCCGTATAGTAAAGTTCCATTCTCGGGTGAACCAGTCCTAGAGTGGAAGGGTAGTTCAACTGTGCCTGTAGATTGCTTTGTTTCATATCTCAAGGCCAGGAAGATGATCTCCAAGGGTTGAGTATTCCATCTAGTTTGAGTCAAAGATCTACTTCTGAGACCCCAACTCTTTAATCAGTTCTTATTGTATGTGAGAATCCGGAGGTGTTCCTAGATGATCTACCAGGAGTCTCTTATGAGCGGGAGATTGACTTTGGTATTGACCTTCTCCCTAATAAGCAACCCATATCCATTACTCCTTACAGAATGGCTCCAGCCGAGCTAAAGGAGTTGAAAGAGTAGTTGAATGATCACATAGATAAGGGTTTCATCAGGCCTAGTAAGTCCCATGGGGTGTCCCAGTTCTCTTTGTTTGGAAGAAGGATGACTCTCTTACAATGTGCATTAATTATTGGCAGTTGAACAAGGTCACAATCAAAAACAAGTATCCCTTCCCAGGATAGATGACTTGTTCGACCAGCTTCAGGGTACTAAGTCCTTTTCAAAGATAGACCTCAGATCCATCTATCACCAGCTCAGAGTTAGGGAGAGTGACATTCCAAAGACAGCCTTCAGGTCTCAGTATGGTCACTTGAGTTTGTAGTTATGTCCTTTATACTAATGAATGTTCCCGCAAACTTTATAAATTTGATGAACAGGGTGTTCAATAAGTATTTAGATATGTTCGTGATTGTCTTAACAGATGATATTCTCATATACTCTCGGAGCGAGGAGGAGCATGTTGCTCATTTGAGGATTGTGTTGCAGACTCTCAAGGATCATTAGTTTTCTGCTAAATTTAGCAAATGTGAGTTCTGGTTTAACACAGTAGCATTCTTAGGTCATGAGGTATCTAGTAAGGTTGTGCAGGTGGACTCTCAGAAGATAAAACAGTGAAGAATTGGCCTAGACCTATCAGTCCTACAAATATTAGGAGCTTCTTAGGTTTAGCTTGCTACTACAGGAGGTTCATAGAAGGATTTTCATCCATTGCAGCACCATTGACTATGGTTTAACCCAAGCCTTGAATGCAATAAACTAACATTTTGCCTGTTGGACTAGTTTTTCATTGTGGCTTGATTCTATTAGTTTGGGTTTCCCATATTTCTAGAATATGTTGAGATTTTGGTCAAATGATTTTTAGTCCAGTTTCAGTCAATTATTAGTATATTTGGTATAAGCCAGAAATGTTAGCTGATCAGTTTGACTACAGTTAATTCCTGAGGTGTAAGTGGTGCCTCCCAGTTATTAGTATTAGACTCAATTATCATATTTTAGTGGTTTTCTAGGCGGTTATGACACTTCTAGATAAGAAGCTCTGACCAGCCTTAGGACCCCAGCTTCAGATTATAGTTTTTCTTTAGACGGTTACGATACTTCCAGATAAGCAGCTTTGACTAGTCTTAGAACATCATATATAGAATCTAGTCCGATAAGACTCTTAGGGAACTTCCAGATAAGTATTCCTAACTTAGTCTTAGGCCCCAGTTCCAAGCTATCAACTTAATAGTCAGTCTAGGACTATCCAGTGAGATTAGGACTTAGCACCGAGTGGGTCGGGGTTCCATCGCACCCAGGTTCCCTGAACTACATTGCCATCGTAGGATATTTTTTTATTGGCCTCATGGCCCCAGACTTGTGAAGACTCAGTTCATGCCTTTATACCTTGGCAAGGTATATTGGATCCTACTAATGGGCTGTATACATCGGACTCCACGTTTAGCTTACATGGTTATATGTTGATTATAGACTCTCCCACTAGTCAGTTTAGTTTAGTCTCAGATTAACTCAGTTAAAATAGATTTTAGACTATTCAGTTCAATACAGTACTTCAAATTAGTATCTCAGATTGAAGGCATGTCTTTGACCATCAGACAGGGTCATTTTGACCATTTTAGTATATTCAGTTTATTCAGTTTCAGCATTTCAGTTGGTCATTGCCTGTCTTTATAGTTCAGTTGTTTTATTCTACATGTTATGGTTTCTCCTACTTACTCAGTACATTCAAAGTACTAACGCATACCTTTTATGTTGTATCGTTTTATGATACAGCTGCAAGTTCTCAGTCTCAGCACCGTTAGCACATCTTACTTAGGAGTTTTCAGTTGCACCAATGGTAGGTCCTCATCTATCGAGTACAATGTTATTTTTACTTCAGTTATATTTCTTTCAATTAGACTTAGAGTTAGCTGGGGGCTAGTCCAAGTAACTCACCATATAGATGGATTTCAGAAACAAACACAGATTCAGATTCTTAGTTTTGTTTTCAGTTGTATTAAAAATTTATGATTTAGTTCTTCTTTATAAATTTTTCATTTTATTAATTTAAAGCTTCCGCTATGTTTTACTCAGAATGCCAATGTTATGATAGGCCATGGATTGATTTAGGGTTATTTGTAACTCCAAGTACTGTTTCTCATCTAGGGTATAGACTCGGGGGGTGACAAAATTGGTATCAGAGCCCTAGGCTTAGAGTATCCTAGGATCTCTGAAAACCGCGTCGATTAAAGTCCATTTCATGGGTGTGAAGTGCGACACACTTAAGATGGGGAGGCTACGAAACGTTATTATAAAAACTCTCTTTTGTTCATACTTTTTATCGAGCGTTAAAGTTCAATTCTAGAAACTCTCTCCTAACTCGTGCTCTATTTTGTTTCAGTGAAATCATGCCTCCACGACATGGTAACGAAGGAAGGGGCGGGCAACGCTCACCGACCTGCCCCACCAGCTCCAGCAGCCCCTCAAGAAGACCCAGTGTCCTCCATAGAGTTCAGAGCAGCCATCCAGCTGTTCGCACAGACAGTCACAAATTAGGTGAACCGGTAGGTGGTTTCAGTCAATACTAATAGGTCTGCAGTAGCTGCCCGAGTTCGGGACTTCACCTGGATGAACCCTACAGCTTTCCATAGATTAAAGGTGGGAAAGGACCTACAGGAGTTCGTGGATGAGATTCGAAAGATCACCTGAATTATGGGTGTTAGCTCCTCGAAGAGTGCCGACCTAGCTTCCTACCAATTGAAAGGGGTATCCCAAATCTGGTACGAACAGTGGAAGGAGGGGAGACTATCACAAGCGGAACCGGTGGAATGGGAGGAGTTCACTACAGCCTTCCTACACAGATTCTTCCCTTGGGAGCTCAGGGAGGCTAAAGTGGTTGAATTTATGAATCTAAAACAGGGAAATTATACGGTGGAAGAGTATACACTGGAGTTTACAAGGTTGTCTAAATATGCTCCAGAGATGGTAGTCGAGCCAAGGGCTCGTATGCTGAAGTTCGTTAATGGAGTATCAAACTTGGTCCTCAAGGAGTGGAGGACCGCAATGCTTATTAAGGATATTGATCTCTCCACCCTCATAGTTCATGCCCAACTAATTGAGGCAGAAAAACTAAAAGACTTGGAGTAGGAGAACAAACGGACAAGAACTGGCCAGTCAGATTATGGCCACCAGAGATCTGGCGGTAGTAGCTGCCCACAATAGCAGTAGTAGAGGGATCCAACACCCACTTCATCTAGTGCCCCTATTTTCCAGTCCCGCTAGGATCGGAGGGGTGGAGCATCTGGCTCACAGTCCCAGAGTCTTAACACCAGCAACCGCTACAGCTATCCAGCTTGCCCTAAGTGTGGCAAGTACCATCTAGGAGAATGCCTTCAGGGCTAAGAGGGTTGTTTTGGGTATAGACAGCTTGGTCATCGGCTCAAAGAATGCCCGTCAGTAGGATGGGGGAGATCACAATCCACTTCTTCAGTAGCTCCAGCAGGCCGACTAGCTCAGCAGGCCAAAACTTCAGGTACGGATGGCAGCCAATTCACCTAACATAGTCACGAGTATGTTACGCCTTTTTCATCAAGACGTGTATTGCCTACTAGATCCAGGAGCGACACTATCATTCGTGACTCTCTATGTAGCTGTCTAGTTTGATATCAATCCAGAAGTCCTCTCGGAACCATTCTTAGTCTCCACCCGAGTTGGCGAGCCAATTAGAGCCAGTCGGGTGTATAGAAACTGTCCAGTCTTAATCAGTTATGCCTCAATCGACTGTAGAACTAGGGTCATCAAGTTTCAATCCCCTAATGAGCTAGCTTTAGAGTGGACAGGCTGTAGTTCAGCGCCTAGGGGTTGGTTTATTTCCTACCTTAAGGCCAGAAAGCTTATTTCCAAAGGGTGTATTTATCATCTGTACGGGTCAAAGATTCCAGCTCTGATACCCCAACTATCCAGTTGTCAACGAGTTCCCTGATGTGTTTCCCAAAGATCTTCCTGGAGTCCCTCCTAAGCGGGAAATAGACTTTGGAATAGACCTTCTTCCAGAAACTTAGCCCATCTCCATCCCTCCTTACAAAATGGCTCTAGCTGAGCTTAAGGAGTTGAAGGAGTAGCTAAAGGAACTTCTTGATAAAAGGTTTTATCAGACCCGGCATCTCTCCCTTAGGTACTACAGTACTATTCGTGTGAAATAAATATGGTACCCTAAAAATGTGCATCGATTACCGTCAATCGAACAAGATCATAATCAAAAATCAATATCCCCTACCCAAACTTGACGAATTGTTCAATCAGCTTTAGGGAGCCAATTGTTTCTCCAAGATAGATCTTAGGTCAGGGTATCATCATCTAAGAGTAAGAGAGTGTGAGATACAGAAAATAGCTTTCAGAACTTGGTATGGTCACTACAAATTCGTGGTTTTCCTTCGGACTGACTAATGCCCCCGTATCTTTTATGGACCTGATGAACAAGGTTTTCAAGAAATATCTAGATATGTTCGTCATTGTATTCATCGACCACATTCTGGTATACTCCAGAAATGAGGAAGAAAATGCTAATCACCTGAGGATAATGCTTCAGATGCTCAGAAACCGTCAGTTGTTCGCAAAATTCAGCAAATGTGAATTATGGTTGAAGTCCATGACTTTCATTGGCCACGTGGTCTCAGGTGAGGGTATTCAGGTGGATCCTCAAAAGATAGCAGCGATGAAAGACTGGCCAAGACCTACTTCCCCAACCAAAATCATAAGTTTCTTAGGTATAGTTGGTTAGTACCAACATTTTGTGGAAGGTTTTTCCTCTATTGCATCTCCTCTTACTAGGTTGGCTCAAAAAAAGGTGAAATTTTAGTGGTCAGATGCGTGTGAGAAGAGTTTCCAGGTGTTAAAAACTCAACTCACTATCGCTCCAGTTTTGACCTTACCAAAAGGAACATATGGGTTTGTAGTGTATTACGACGTTTCCAGAGTTGGACTCGGTTGCATTCTAATGCAGCGGGGTATGGTGATAGCTTACGCCTCCAGATAGCTCAAGGTTCATGAGAAGAACTATCCGACTCATGACCTGGAGTTGGCAGCGATAGTGTTTGCACTGAAAATATGGAGGCACTACCTTTACTAGGCTCACGTGGATGTATTTACCTATCACAAGAGCATTTAGTATGTGTTCAATCAGAAAGATCTAAATCTTCATCAGAGAAGATGGTTGGAGCTACTGAAGGACTATGACATGAGTGTATTGTATCACTCGAGCAAAGCCAATGTGGTAGTTGATGCTCTAAGCAGAATGTCTGTGGGGAGCGTGGCTCATGTTGAAGAGGGCAAAAAGAAACTAGTAAAGGATATCCACAGGTTAGGTCTGTTGGGAATGCAGTTGGTTGATACACGTGAGCGTGGAGTAGTTGTGCAGAGTGGATCAGATTCCTCATTGGTAGTTGAAGTTAAGTCAAGCCATGATGAAGATCCCATATTTCTTAAGTTGGAGGAGGCGGTTCCATGAAAAGAGGTGGAGGCTTTCTCAAAAGGGGGAGATCATGTGCTCCGTTACCAGGGTAGATTATGTGTACCGAATGTGGTTGACTTGAGATAGCAGATACTGGCTGAAGCATACAGTTTTAGATACTCTATCCACCCAGGAGCTACTAATATGTACCGTGATCTACGGGATATTTACTAGTGGAAGGGCATGAAAAAAGACATTACAGAATTTATAGCTAAGTGCCCGAACTGCCAGCAAGTCAAAGTTGAACACCAGAGATTGGGAGGTTTGACTCAGGATATTAGAATACACACTTGGAAGAGGGAAGAAGTAAATATGTATTTTATTACAGGTCTACCTCGGACTTATCGGCAACATGACTCAATCTGGGTGATAGTACACCGGATGACTAAGTCAACACATTTTCTCCTAGTTAAAACTATAGGCTCAGCTAAGGATTATGCCAGGATTTATATCTGGGAGTTGGTCAGATTACATGGGGTTCCCTTATCCATTATCTCAAATAGAGGTACCCAGTTCACCTCACATTTCTGGAAGTCATTTCAGAAGGAATTTGGTACCCAGGTCAAGCTCAGCACAACTTTTCACCCGCAGACTGATGGACAGGCTAAACGGACTATACAAACTTTAGAAGATTTCCTGAGAGCATGTGCAATCAATTTCATGGGCAGTTGGGATGATCACCTACCTCTCATCAAGTTTGCATACAACAACAGCTACCACTCCAGTATTCAGATGTCCCCGTTTGAGGCATTATATGGTAGGAGGTGTAGATCTCCTATAGATTGGTTTGATGTTGGTGAAGCTACCTTGATAGGGCCAGACTCCATTCATGAAGCTATGCATAAAGTACAGCTCATCCGAGAAAGATTGAAAACAGCTCAGAGCCGTCAAAAATACTATACTGATGTGAGGAGAGGAGAGATAGAGTTTGCAGTGGATGATTGGGTTTATCTGAAAATTTCACCTATGAAAGGGGTGATGAGATTTGGGAAGAAAGGAAAAGTCAGTCCAAGATATATGGGACCCTACAAAATTTTGAGGCGAATTGGAATGTTGCCTATGAGATGGAATTACCTTAGAGTTGGCATCTGTGCACCCAGTATTCCATGTGTCACTATTGAAGAAGTACATCAGTGATCCAATTTCAGTGGTGCCACTAGACAGTGTGGGAGTGAAAGATAGTCTCTCTTACGAAGAGGTCCCAATTCAAATTCTTGACCGTCAGGTTCATAAGTTGAGAAACAAAGAAGTAGCTTCAGTCAAAGTTTTGTGGAGGAATCAGCAGGTGGAGGGAGCTACGTGGGAAGCCAAAGCAAATATGATGGCTAGATACCCACATTTATTTCCTTCCAACTCAGTTTTAGTTTAAGGTATCAATTTGCTCCCTAAAACTCTATTCAGTTATATGTTCAGTCCATGTGTCCCAGTTTCTTTCATGTTAATGAATGTGTGCATGATTCGTGAATTCAGTTCAGTTTGGAGGTAGTCATTCCATTAGTTTTCAATTTATATGATCATTATTTGAATACGAAGATTGCGTTTCTGTGCTTTTCTATATGTTTTCCAACATTCGAGGACGAATGTTCCTAAGGGGGAGATATTGTAATGCCCCACAAACCCTAAGATCATATATGGGAGTTGAAACGGATAAAACAAAATTTTATACACCACGTCACAAAATGAGTCGTCCTATGACCCGTGGGGTAGGCCACGAGTCGTGGAATGACTCGTCGGGAAGGTTCCAGACTTGGTTGAAAATTTGGGAAATTGAGTGATCATGGGTGTGACCACGAGTCGACAAATGATTCGTGGTCAAGGGTTGACTGAAAGTTGGAAAATTCGGGCAATGTACCTAACGAATCATCACCATGACTCGTCAGGACACCACGAGTCGTGGTACCCCCCGTGTTGACCCATGAAGAGAAATCTTGGTTCAGTGGTAACGGGAGACGTCATGAGTCATTCAGTCTACTGACGACTCGTGAAGTTAGTCATTAGTAGGATGTTGAATTTAACAAAAATTTCCAATACATATCATGACTTGGCACCACCAGTCATCCCTGACCTCACGACTCGTGGAGTGCCTCATGGGGACTGGAAGGGTCCTTTTTTGTGAATTTCCTAGGGTGTTTTACATAATTTTCTAAACTCCTAGACTCCAAACTACATTATTTTGGGTTTTAATCAGGGGATTTAAAGGGGTAACCAACGGTTTTACTTCATTCCTCGCATCCCCTCAAAAGTTAGAACGTAGAATTCTCTCAGGAAGTCTCAGAGCAGAAGCTAGGGAAATCAAATTCTCCTCAGATTTTTTTCAAGGGATTTTCTTGGGGATTCCATCACCGGGTATGTCGGAATTCAACAAGGGAATAGTTCTTCCCTTATGTCCCAAAAATCTTCTCTATCTTATCTATCAGTTCTAGCCCTGAACTTTCGAATGTGAAAAAATTATATGTCAGACTTTGGTTATAGCATGTGGAATATTGTCTATGTGGATTGTTGTTATATTTCCACTACCTAGTTATCATGTTAATACTCATTCTTGCAAGGACGGTTTATCCCTAGCCTTGAATGCAGTAAACTAGCATTTTTCCTGTTGGACTAGTTTTTCCTTGTGGCTTGATTCAATCAGTTTGGGTTTCCCATATTGCTAGAATATGTTGAAATTTTAGTTAGATGCTTGTTAGTCCAATCTCAGTCAATTATTAGTATATTTGATATAATCCAGAAATGTCAACTGATCAGTTTGACTACAACTAATTCCTGAGGTGTTAGTGGTACCTCCCAGTTATCAATATTAGATTCAGTTATTAGA
The DNA here is from genome assembly GCA_018107945.1 of Datura stramonium. Taxonomy (NCBI): domain Eukaryota; kingdom Viridiplantae; phylum Streptophyta; class Magnoliopsida; order Solanales; family Solanaceae; genus Datura; species Datura stramonium. The sequence continues at coordinate 28,790 of JACEIK010004265.1, forward strand.
TTTTAGTGGTTCTCTAGGAGTTCATAACACTTCTAGATAACCAGCTCTGACCATCCTTAGAACCCAGCTTCAGATTACAGTTGTTCTTTAGACGGTTACGATGCTTCTAGATAAGCAGCTTTGACCAGTCTTATAACACCAATTACAGAATTCGATCCGATAAGACTCTTAGGGTACTTCCAGATAAGTATTCCTGAATTATTCTTGGGCCCCAGTTTCGATCTATCAGCTTAATAGTCAGTTTAGGACTATCCAACGGGAGTAAGACTTAGCACCGAGCGGACCGGGGTTCCAGTGCCCCCAGGTTCCCAGAACTACATTGCCACCATAGGATATTTTTTATTGGCCTCATGGCCCCAGAATTTTGATCAGTCAGTTCATGCCTTTATACCCTAGAAAGGTATATTGGGTCCTACCAATGGAGTATATACATCGGACTCCACATCTAGCTCACTTGGTTATATGTCGGTTATAGACTCTCCCACTAGTCAGTTCAGTTCAGTCTCAAATTAGCTCAGTTAGAACAAATTTCAGACTACTCAGTTTAGATCAGTTCAATACAGTACTTCATATTAGTATCTCAGATTTAGGACATGTCTTTGACCATCAGACAGGGTCATTCTAACCATTTTAGTATATTCAGTTTAATTAGTTTCAACATTTTAGTTGTTCATTGCATGTCTTTACAGTTCAGTTGTTTTATTCTCCTTGTTATGGTTTCTCCTACTTACTCAGTACATTCAAAGTACTGACGCATACCTTTTATGTTGTATCATTTTATGATACAGCTGTAGGTTCTCAGTCTCAACACCGTTAGCACATCTTACTCAAGCATTTTCAGGTGCACTAGTGATGTCTTCATCTATCGAGGAAGATGTTATTTTTTCTTCAGTTATATTTATTTTAGTTTGACTTAGAGTTAGCTGGGGGGCTTGTCCCAGCAACTCACCAGATAGATGGCTTTCAGACACAGATACAGATTCAGATTCTTAGTTTTGTTTTAAGTTGTATTAAAACTTTATGATTTAGTTTGTCTTCATAAATGTTTTATTTTATTAATTTAACGCTTCCTCTATGTTTTACTCATAATGTCAGTGTTAAGATAGACCATGGGTTGACTTGGGGTTACTTGTGACTCCAAGTATCGTGTCTTTTCCAGGGCATAGACTCGGGGCGTGACAACAAGAGCCCATAGTATGTGCTTACTCAGAAGGACCTGAACTTGTGGAAAAGGAGATGGCTAGAGTTTCTCAAGGATTATGACATGAGTGTTATTTATCATCTAGTCAAGGCCAACATAGTGGCAGATACTCTTAGTAGGTTGTCCATGGAGAGTGAGTCCCATGTCGAGAATGGGATAAAAGAGTTGGTGAAGGATGTCCATAGACTTTCTTATTTGGGAGTTCACCTTGTAGATTCAACGGATTGTGGTGTTATTGTTCGAAATTGGTCAGAATCTTCATTAGTGATGAAAGTTAAAGCAAGGCTGGATAAGATCCTATCCTAGTGAAGTTGAAGGAAGCAGTCCGAAATCAAAAAGTGGAGGTTTTCTCCCAAGGGGAAGATGATGTACTCCGATATTAGGGCCAATTGTGTGTTCCGACTATAGATGACTTGAGAGCACGGATGTTGAGCGAGGCTCATGGATCTCGATACTCTATCCATCCAAGTGTCACCAAGATGTACCGTGATCTACGGGAAGTTTATTGGTGGAATGGCATGAAGAAGGACATAATAGAATTTGTGGCTAAGTGTCCAAATTGCCAATAGGTGAAGTTCAAGCATTAGACACTTGGAGGTATGCTTCAGGGCATCAGCATTCCTACTTGGAAGAGGGAAGATATCAATATATACTTCATTATAGGATTTCCTTGTACAAATTGACAGTATGACTCTATATGGGTAATTATGGACAGGTTGACCAAATTAGCACATTTCTTACTTGTCAAAACTATAAGTTCAGCCGAGGATTATGCTAGATTATATATTAGGATTTGGTTCAGTTGCATGGAGTTCCATTGCCCATCATCTCAGATAGGGGTACTCATTTCACCTTTCAGTTTTGGAGGTCATTTCAAAGGGGCCTTGGTACTCAGGTGAAGCTTAGCACAACTTTTCACCCGCGACGGATGGTCAGGCTGATCAGACCATTCAGACTCTTGAGGAAATTTTGAGAGCCTGCATGATTGATATCTAGGGTAGTTAGGATGATCGCTTGTCTCTCATCGAGTTTGCTTACAATAACAATTATCACTCTGGCATCCAGATGGATGTATTTGAGGCTCTTTATGGTCGGAGGTATAGGTCACCTATGGGATAGTTTGGGGTAGGTGAGGCTACGTTGATAGGCCCAGATATAGTTCATGAGGCTATGGAGAAAGTTTGGCTCATTAGAGAAGGGATAAAAATAACTCAGAGTCATCATAAATCTTATACGGATGTTAGGAGGAGAGAGCTTGAGTTTGAGGTCGATGATTGGGTGTTTTTAAAGGTGTATCCCCTGAAGGGAGTTATGAGGTTCGACAAGAACGGTAAACTCGTTCCGGTCTCTCCCCGGGACCTTTTCTCGCACGTATGACATTCNGAGAGAGCTTGAGTTTGAGGTCGATGATTGGGTGTTTTTAAAGGTGTATCCCCTGAAGGGAGTTATGAGGTTCGACAAGAACGGTAAACTCAGTCCCCGATATATTAGTCCTTGTAGGATTCTAACGCAAGTTGTCAAGGTTGCATATGAGTTAGAGCTACCAGCAGAGTTAGCTTTGGTGTATCCAGTTTTTCATGTATCTCTATTGAAAAAGTGCAGTAGAGATCCAGCTTTAGTTGTTCCAGTAGAAAGAATTGGGGTGAGAGATAGCATTACCTATGAGGAGGTTCCAATTAAGATCTTTGATCGTTAGGTTTAGAAGTTGAGGAACAAGGAAGTAGCTTCAGTGAAGGTTTTATGGAAAAGTCAGCTTGTTGAGGGAGCTACGTGGGAAGCCGAAGCAAATATGATGACTAAATACCTATATCTTTTCCCTTCCCACTCAGTTCCCACATGAGGTACCAATTTCCTCCTTAGTACTTTATTCAGTTTCATGTCACATTTATGTCGCTCAATTCATAGCATGCAAGTATGTTTCATGAATTCAGTTCTATCATGTAAATCTATCTGGAGTTAGTTACCCCATCAGTTTTCAACTATGATTGTTTAGTTTTGGGATTGTTGTTCTTTTCCTAGCCTTTTAGTATGCCTAATCCACATTTGAGGATGAACGTTCCCAAGGGGGAGATAATGTAACATCCCAAAAGTCTCTAAGATCAAAGCCGAGGGCTGAAATAGAGAAAATAGAAAAATCTGCACTAGGTCACAGGACGAGTCACTGAGTGACCCATCTAAGGACCTGATGGGTTGTCGAGTGACCCGTTAGTTGTAAAGTGTTGGAGAAAAAATGTTGATTTTCTAGAACACTTCATAGATTGAGGGACGAGTCATTACTTCATCTAATGATCCGTTAGATAACTCGATAAGTGGGATAAGTGAGTGAAAAACTTGTGATGCAGAGAGTCTTAATGAGTGGTGGAGTGATCCGTTAAGTGTCATGAGGTATCATCAAGTGCAGGCATCAAGAAAAGATCAAAAAATTGAGGAAAATCAGCCAATGACAACTGGTCAGACGACAACTCGTTATAAGACCCGATGGATCGTCGTGTGGGTCGTTGGGTCTAGAAGTGAGTTATTTCTTGTCGGATTATTAAGGGTATTTTCATAATTTTTAAGTTTCTAAATCCTAAACCAATTCATTTTAAGCTTATAAAAGGGTGTTTTAAAGAGTTTTACTCACCCTAAACCCTTATTCTACTCCCAACGCTCTTATTGAAAGATCAAATCCTCTCAAGAACAAGGCTAGGATTCTTCATCCTTCTCTTTCCAAATTCTCTTGGGTCTTCAATTCTAGTTGCAGATTCTACAAGCCAAGGTGTGTAAGGTTGTGAATGAGAAAAATTCTTCCACCCTCATTCCCAATTTCATCCTTATTCTATGACTTCAAGTCTCTAAGCATGTTGTGTTGAAATTCTAGTGTTTACCCCAATTCAAAGAAATTATCTATATGGTTTCAATTATTTGATGTTTCAATTGATGATTTATGGCTATTAGGGAATATTTGACTCTCAATTTACTTACTAATTCATGATTTCAACTTTATGATGATTATGTCCTATTATGCATAATTTATGAATTTTAAGCTTATGAACCCGTGATTTCAAGTATGATGAAATATCAAAGTATGCAGATTGTTTATGAATTTTTAAACTTATTATTTCATGATTTCGAGTTATGAAGCATTATTCAAGTATGTATGGTTTCATGTTTTGAGCAAGCCCATGAAAAGTCAAGTATGTTTTATCATGATTTTAGCCAAGTCTTACAACATCAGTTATACAGAAATGTTTGGAGTCAAGACTCCTAATAAATAGATTTAAGCTATATCTTGAGAATATAATTATGAGTTATATACATGTTTTGGAAGCAGTATCTAGCACCGAGCAGACCATAGATTTCGAGGACCCCGATCTCAGAACTACGTGCCACCGTAGGTATATATTTATATTTGAAAGCTCTCAAGAGAGTGTTTCCTCCGACCAAGGGTACACCATGATATCACACCTTATTCGTCCTTTGCCCTGGCAAGGCTTAGGATGGTTCTCCTCCACGTGGGCAAGATGTGGGATCATCATGCGTTCATACATGATGAAAGTTGGTTATGAAGAGTCTTTCATTATTTCTCATATTTTCTGTTACTCATTCTCATGAATTATAATAGTATGTTTTATAGCATATTTGACCCATTGATTAGTTTATGAGTTTTCACTTATGATTTCAAGTATGACATGCTATATAATTTCTATTTCTAAACCTTGGGTCATTATATTTAGCTTATAAAGAATAGCTCATGATTATGCTTATTTCAGGGATATGGATTTTAGCGTGTTGCCCTTACTCTCATGTTCTATCTTGATTTACATTCATGAATTCAGACTATTATTTTACTAGCATGTCCTACTTTTTCTACATACTCTGTACATTCAAAGTACTAACCGCATACTCTATATTGTATCGTCTTATGATATAGGTTCGGATGATCTATCTCAGTCCCATCATTAGCTCGCTCATGCTCAATCCAGCTCTATCTCAGTTTTTGTGAGTCCTCATGATCTGAGGATGTCAGTTTTGATTATGTCTCTTTTGTTCATATCTTTTAGTTTCAGACTTAGCGAGCTAGTTAGGGGTGTTGTCCTATTAGCTCATCAGTTTTCAGACAGTTATATATAGATGGTTCAATGGTGTTGGCTCATGATTATGTTCATGTTGATACGCTACGCAGACTTCCACTTATATCATGTTCATGCTTTATTTTCGTGTAGTTATGCTATTATACATGTTATGTATGTGGCATGGATTAGCTTGGAGTCATTCGTGGTTCTAGGTCCCGTATCTCGATCCAGGGTCCTAACTCGGGTCATGACATATGATCATAGATATTCTAAACTCATTTATTATGGATGAGAGCATAAAACTGATGATATAAGTTAACTATCTTAAAAAGAGAATCCGAAATAAGAAAAGAGTGGGTATTTATGAGGACCATGGTTAAGTGGGGTTGATTAATTATGCTTGAATTGTGATTGAATGATTATTATGTGTTGATGTAATTCCTTAGTGAATAAGCATGTTAACTCGACGATAACAGGCCCGAGTAATTTACCTTGAAATGGAAATTGTAGAAATAATGTGATGGTTAATAATGAAAGAACTTGATTATGTGATAGGTTTCTATGTGAAAGGCTTGAAAAGTTGAACCGATAAATTGTGAAGGTTACCTTATGTATCTAATTGGTTGTGATAGATGATTGAAACTTGACCACTTATTAAATAACAAGAAAGATAGTAGGTTACGGTTCACAAGGTCAAACTATATTTAATGATTTGTATGTGTAATGAATTGCTGAATATGATTAATTGATCTTTGGACACTAATTGTGGTAAATATTAAGATGATCTAGTTATATTTCATGAATAAACTCTGAGATGTATAAATGGCGATTGTTGTTGTGAATTTGAAGTGCAATTGCGATAACTAAGTTATACTTATGAACTATCATGTGAGTTCGCTCATTGATAGCATATTGAATATGTTGATGAAAGTTGGATACTATATTCTTATCCTGAGATGAGTGGCTCATGTCTGAGGTGAGTATCTGAACGAGCGGGAATGAGATTGATTAGAAATACATACGTACTTACAGATGAGTGGCTCGTGCCCGAGGTGAGTATCCAGGTGAGCAGATTAATGTGAGTGGATTGTGTCCAAGGCTAGCATCTAGACGAGCGGATGAGGGGGAATGGGTACCATGCGTACACAATGTATGAATTTCTAGAGTCTTCTTCAAGTCAGACTGAAAGGGCAAACATAAGGCCCTCTGGTATATGTGTTTAGATGTGTTCAGTTGTGTGTGTACACATAAGTATGTTATGATATGTATACCGCTTTATGACAGAGATCAGTGACCGGTGTGATACCAATATGGGTACAAATGTGTTACAATGGTGTATACACACATCCAAAGATATGAACTAAGGAGACAGGTCCATTTACCTGTGTGTTCATTGTGTACATGATCTGGTTATATAATTGTGTCTTACTTATATTGCAAACCTGTGATGTTATGTGAATTTATTTATTGAAGTATTAATGGTTGTGATCTAGATTGTTGACGAATGTACTTTTGTATTATCATTGGGGCAGTCTTAATTGTGGGAATATTTTTTGTTAAGGAGGGGAATAGAATGTATATTTATGATATGAGGTAAAAATGAATTGATATTTAATTGAGTGTAGCTTGCTACAGTTTTTGAAAAGAATTTAGACTATGTCAAAATAATGGTGTATTAAAAATAAAGGTTGTCAGCGTAGTCGAGCTACTGCTTAGAGTAGTACCACTGCAGCGGTAGAATTCCCACGTGGTGATACCATAGTAGTGTCAAGTTACTGTTGCATCGAGGCCTAAATAGAATGCAGGCCAGCCGTATGTTTAAGAACGAGTAAGGGAGCGTTGGGCGTATTGCTAAAACTATATGAGCGATAAAGAAAATATGATAGAGCTGATAGTGTATTGTGTGGTGAATTAAATTGAATAATTAAATGCATATTGATTTTATGATGTTGCCTGAACTAATTTTATTCGGCTGATGATGTCTACTAGTATTGTGGTGTACTGATACTACTCTTGCTACGCCTTTTTGAGTTAGGTTGTGCGGATTTGAAGTTTTCATGATTGACATATGTGGCAGTATTCAACATTCTTTTCTGCAAGTGAAGTTGTGTCTTTTATGATTGTACTCTGATTAGAGCTTTTGTACCTGTCTATATTATATCTTTCTAAAGAGTCGGTTTTGGGAACTTTTGAGATAATTGTGTTGATTTTATTGAAATAATTTTCTAAAAAGTTGGTTATATATGAAATGATGATACTCGAATAAGGTTCAGTTATATTGGCATTAGTATTGTTTGAAAATGGGGTTTATAAAGGGGTTCTCATGTCGAATTAGAGTCGAGTAGGTGCCCGCACGGTCCATCAATTTAGACCGTGTTGATTTCATTCCTCTATGATATATTATTCAAGAAAAGAAATTATTTTTTTCTTCTTTTTTCTTACATACTTTTCTACTATCTCTTTTTTTTAATAAAAGTATCATTAATTATATATTTATGTATTTTAAAATTTATGTAATATTGAATTCATAGTGAACACAGAGAAAGTATCCAACTAAATTTGACATAATAGAAGAAGCATACCTAATTAAGTTTGAGCATAGATAGAGAAATATACTCTTGCAAAATACTTTTAATGTTGCCAAATATATACCGACTATAATTTTTCAAATTATGTTAATTTTATTTTAAATTATTTTCAAATAGTGTTTTAAAGAGGAAGGTCTTTTTTTCTATACAATTTGAGAATATTTTAACATTTTATTATTAAAAGGACTTAGAAATTAAATTTTTAGATTTTTGAAAAAACTTATCAAGTATGTTGAATAAGTATCAAACAACCTTAGCATCATACACAAGTTTCAACTAATATAACTTAATTGAAATTTTAAAACTTTTTATTTTTTTTGTTTTTTTAAATATTTAATTATGAATTTTTTATTTTTTTTAGTTTTTCTGTTTTTTTAAAAAAAAAGTTTCAATATTTGTTAATTTTGGTTTTTTTTAAAAAAATACAAATAAAATAATATGTATTAAAAAAATAATAGAATTATTTTATATAAATATTATATTCTGTTATTTTATTAAGTAAATGAACATTTGAGTTATATAATTACCAACAAGATATTTTTTACAGTTAAAGAGCTCAATAAAACTTACAAATGAAATAGTTTATTTTTAAGTAATAAAATTTTTGTTATATATAAATATCACATGTTGTTGTACATTTGAGTTATAAATTATCAAAAATAATAAAAATATTTTTATAGTATTTAGAAAAGTTAAAATTGTTGATTGTGTTTTTGAATTTTTTCAATTATATAGCAAAGGTGGAAGCAGTGCATTTAAAGAAGGAAAAAGTTTAGATATGTTATCATACTTTCAGGAAAAAGTTCATTCATGTCATCTATTAATAGTTAAGCTCGTTTATACCCTTTGTCATGGCACAAATTTTTTATTCATGTCATTATTTTCTAGAGGCTCAAAGACCCTATTTTTCGGTATCATTTTTATACATGACTTCAATTAAATAGACCATGTCATTAATTTTAACCCATAAAATATTAATATCCGAATAAATAAATCACCAACTAGTCCCGTAATTATACCCAACCCAACTCAAACCCTTTTAACCCATAACTCCAACCACCTCCTCCTCCTTCACATCTCCTCTTTTTCCATTGATTTCAAACCCATTCTCTAACCCCTAAATAATTATGTTTGAAATTCTTTCCTTGGCCAATTTCACTTCTATCTATAACAATTTTATTTTGCTATCTCCTCCTCTTTCTTCATCTCCTTTAGTTTTGCCTCACCAACTTCATTTTTTTGGGCTTAATATCCTTAAATATGTGCAAATCATAGATTTTCTCTCAGCATTAATGGATTGGGGGTCAGGGATTGCGTTTGAAATAAAATGGGAAAGAGCAGATGTGAAGAAGAAGAAAGAGGAGGAGGGTTGGAGTTACGAGAATTAAAAAGGAGTGTGGGTCAGGTATAATAATGGGATAGTTATTTTAATTTGGTTGGGTGGCTTTATTTTGGTGGATCTCAAAATTAGCCAACGCCAGCCCGTTTAATTGAGGTCACATTAGCAAAAAAATGATATATTTCAAATCGAGGTCTTTGAGTTATTAAAATATAATGACATGGATAGGCACTTTATTAATTACGGTACAGCTGACATAAATAAGTCAAACTATTAACAGATGGCATGGATGAGCCTTTTCTGAAAGTATGATGACATTTTTTAACTTTTTCCTTACAAAAAAAAAAAAAAGAAAATTTGTATAAGTGAGCTCCATGAGAAGAGATTTCAATTCTTGGCTAATATGTTTATTTAATAGATTTAAAATTACTTTTATCCTTGGTCATCCTCCTCTTCATGCGAGGAAAGGCCCAAAATGGTCCTTTACCTTTGAGGTTTGATACTAAATGATCCTTTATATATTATTATGGATCATAATAGTCCCTCAAGTTGGCAATAATGGAGCATATTCATAGTACTCCCAAAAAGAAACTGTGATCTTTAATAGATTGGTCAAGTAATGCAGTGGAACCAAAATTTCCCAGTTACCTATTTACACCCCTGGTTTTGATGTAATGGCGGACAATTGCTGGGTGTGGAGCAGGAGGTGATAGAATGGTTTTCGAGAAGAAGGGAGTTGGCCATCCCTACACAAACTGGTTGGGAACTGGAGCCGTTCTCCTGATGAGCCCGAGGCAGGGCGAAACCAGTAGATTGTCCCGGTGAGGAAGGCTGGCCTCAGAGGAGAGGCGCCGTACAGGGGGTGCGGAAGTGCCGAAATCCGCCCTGTAAATGGTATCAGAGCTGTGCCGGCTATGTTTCATAGCGTCCTGCACTCCCGCATGGAGAAAGGTGGTGTTTGGTCCGCGCGCTCCCTAACATCACGAAGTGTGGAGTTGAGAAGGGGTGAGCATTGTCGGACAGTCCACGGGAAGACCTTCACTGACCTCCGAGTGTGTGTGGTGTTTGTAGGCACCATTTGTGCAAGAGAGGGCACACCCGAGCGGCGGGTGGCCGTGGGTCGGGCAGCCTGGGTGAGGGCCGTGTACTAGGACGTACACCAAGTTAGGTGGGAAGTTTGTTACACCCCTGGTTTGGGGTATGTAATGGCGGACAATTGCTGGGTGTGGAGGCAGGAGGTGATAGAATGGTTTGAGAAGAAGGAGTTGGCCATCCCTACACAAACTGGTTGGGAACTGGAGCCGTTCTCGATGAGACGAGGCAGGGCGAAACCAGTGGGTGTCCCAGTGAGGAAGGCTGGCCTCAGAGGAGAAGGCGCCGTACAGGGGGTGCGGAAGTGCCGAAATCCGCCCCTGTAACACCTAGTATCGTGATAACTTGACCCCTATCATGACCCATTTTCTTTTCCCAACTAATCTCTTTTTTCATCTATAAAAGCTTCATCTCCTCATCGTATTTCACACCACTGGGCACCAGCATGAATTCTTTCAATAAAATTTTACATGCACATAGATCTAGACGGCTTGAAGATGGAAAAGGTAAAACCAAAAATTAGAACTTCCGAAAAATGTAAAACTCTATATTAGTGATAAAATGAGGAAACTCTTTATCATCTAAAAGCAGGTTATACATGAATATATACACAGTTAAACTTAAATATTATGTCTATAAAACTATGAAATTAAGTCTAAGTAATCAACTTAGGCACGATACATACATACACACACACATATATATATATATATGAGAGAATACATAAAATCCTTCCTCAACTTGTACCTTATTTTTAAGAAGACACTTTAACTTTGCGGAGGTCCTATCACCCCCCAAACCAATTAAAAGTGAAACTAATATAATCTTTTCAGTTCAATACCAATCTTAAAGAGAGTGTACAACACCAATCGTAAATTGACACGTCATTTTCTATTTTTAAAATTATTTTTATATTTTTTATTTTCCTTATTTATATTTCCTTATTTTTTCCTCTTTTCTCTTTATCCCCATTTCTTGAAAAGTCGAGAATTCAATTCTTCACTTCTCCCACATAATCCTTTCTTTTTTTATTTTATTTTTTATAGTCAAATTAATTATTGGGTTTGGTAAATAAAAGAGAGAATATGAGTAGGATGTGATTTTTTTTGCAGGAAAAAAAATTAGCGGCTTCCACCATTTTCCAACAGAAATGGGTGTGTTTTTGTAACACATTAATCTAAACACTTTCAAATCTTTTCTTTGTAAACTCAAACTCAATCTCTAATAGAAGAGACTGAAAACATCATATCTTTAATAAAATATTGACTATCAATGATTTTTTTCGCCAAAATTTTTACGTGTCGGCGAAGAATAGTCAAAAATAATTTGGGCAAAATTTGATATTTTTTGGTATATTAATAGGAAAGAAAAATGTTACACCCGTAAATTCTCGAACATGTAGATGGCCTATTCGCATGTTGGTTAAGAGTTTTAGAATATCATACATGCTAGAAAAGGCCGGGAAAGACCGGATAAGCGACACATGAACCATCGCAAAAGGAGGCTGGCAGACCACCTCCGCGATGGCTAGCGTGTCTGGAGGCTCACCTCCGCGTGGCCAACGTTCCACGGAGGTGAGAGGTGCAGCCTCAAGTAGCAAAAGCCCCAAACTTTGGTTTTAAGTGATAAAATTCATAAAAATTTCCATAAAATAACAGAGAGTACACTTAAGAAAACATAGGGCATGAAGATTTATGATAAATATTCATCAAATTACGCCGTCAAACGCGGTCCAAACTCAAATTAATCCTAGATACCGGAGTATAAAGCTGCAGAGAGCATTCCTGCGGAGTTAGTTTTGTGAAATTCGGTCGGCGAATCGTCGTCCTGAGCTAAGGTAGTGGAATTTCTCCAAATTAGTGTCAATATACTCCCTAGCCTAAAATTAGTATTTCTCCCTTCTGGACTTCCGAAATAGCGAGTTTCGACCGTTTTCGATAAGCCTAAGTTTGGGCTCTATATATATTAAAAGTGTTATATTCTTCCAGAATATTTATGTATTTAGTCCTAATTGATATATATATGGATACAGTTGGAAGAAATAGCTGAATATTGGTCGCGTTACGCCAGGTAGCCGAAAGCCGACAACTGAGGTATGTAAAGCCAGTTTCTTCGGCAAGCTAGTAGTTTCGGTATAGTAAAATAGTTCAAGTGCCAGTAGAATATTTCAGAAGTCGTTTATTATGTTTAGTATGCATTTTAGTATGATATTAGCAACATCATGTCATGTGTAGCGTGAAACATAACACGATGAAAATTTCTAGTAGAAAGTGACAAACGATGCAGTATGCCCCGGTATGTGATTTAGTAAAGTATGTTAGGATATTATCGTGTTCGGTCGAAACTTAGTAAAGCAATATAAGTTCCCGTAAAAATTAAAAATGGAATAGTAGCCTAAAATGAAATTTAGAAAGCATGTTAGAAGTAGTAAATCATGTTTACTATGAAATTCAGATATACAGCACGATTCTCAGCAGAACAATTATATCTTGTTGATGTGGAGCTAAATACCCAGATTATGACAGAAGGTTATATATATATATATATATATATATATATATATATATATATATATATATATATACCATTAGTCTTAGCTTATATTAAATACATACATAACACTGTCATTAGTTTCAGCATGTAGCCATATACATAAATATTATTATCACTAGTTTCAGCATGTGGTATACGAGTTAGTATTACTAGTTGAGACCCTTTGTATTGTTTTGGAGTTGGATTACCTAGCATTCATGGTACTTCAGGGTTAATAGCTGTATCGACTCGTCTCTGCCAGAGGGCTCAGATACATCGCTCTACGGGTGATTGCCGTCCCTCCCAGGGATGAAGATGGGATGCGGTTCCCCATGGCCACATGATGGAGCTTTTATACACCCCGTGGGTGCGCTAGGGTGTTAATTCAGAGTTCTCCGGACTCAGGTACAGTTATAGTCAGGGGCTCAGCGAGCCCAAGTGCATACCAAGGGGATCAGCAGGATGCTTATAGTTATTAGAGGAGATGGATGACCGGGGTAGGGCTATAGGTGTGTGTTGATTGTACCACCCGGCTTTATGGGGGCGGGTAAGGTTTGTGTGTGCTATGCTATGTTATGCTATGTTATGCCATGTTACGGTAAATACGAGTAGATCGACAGTAGGACATTACATTTCCAAGTATGACTCCTACTCCCTTCCAGCATAGTTGAAAACAGGCTTAGCTTTACATTTTTCGGTCAGTTTTCGAGTCTATTTCTTTCTATTTGATTTCATAGTTGTATTGTTGTTTCAGATATTTTTCAGTTGTTGCTTTACATACTCAGTACCAGCGGTACTGGCGCCCGTTAAGGGAGCCTGCATTACTGCCTGCAAGTACTCATAGACGAGGAGCCGATACCTCGTGACTCCAGCTAGCACACAGAGTCATCAGCTCCAGTCATCCTAGATAGCTAGAGGTTTATCCCTTTTCTTTTGTTGTACGGTATGGGTAGGCCAGGCCTGTCCCAGCCGTATTATCGATATTCTTAGAGGCTTTCTATTGTATATTCCACATTGGTTAGCTGTACCGGTCGTGTGAGACCGTGTGTATGTCTTAGTTGTTAATGAAGGTAGTGTGAGGCCTCTTTTGGTTGGTAGTGGTGACATCGGTACATAACGATTTAGCGCCTGTTTTCTTGATTCAGAAGTAACAAGACAGCATGGTGGCCTTATCGGCCCGCATAGGTTCCTTCATTACTACTGTTGTTCTGGTTAGCTAATGTCTATCTTATAGGTGGCTATAGGCCTAGTCGGCCGAGATGTATTTTAGCCGTTATATAGCCCGTTAATTTTATGAATCAAAGTTAGAGTCAGCTAGGCACTAGAAGTGCTTAGGCTCGGCAGTCCTAGCAGTTCAGGTCCTAGTAGGGCACCAGGTGCCAGTCATACCCCAAGGCGGGGCGTGACAAACTTGGTATCAGAGCAGGTCATATCCCAGGGGGAGTGCAAAGCAGTCTAGTTGAGTCTCTTGTCTGTGGATGTGTTGTGCACCACATATTATAGATAGGAGGCTGCAAGGCATGACATGATGGTTACTCTTCTTCTTCTTGACGGTCGTGCTATAGAGCGGTACGATAGGCTAGAGTCCCTAAAACTTATCATACTCTTTGATTAGAGATACAAAAAGTCGAGATTAGCGACACTTATACGGCGAGAAGATTGGATATAGCAGCGGAAGAGGGCACCAGCCGGTTGCAGAGTAACTACGGCGACAGCAGGAGTATGAGGGACCTCCCAATATGATACCCCTCTATCGGTACTACCCCCATTATATTTCTATAACTCCAGAGTAGGAAGTCAGAAGAATAGTGAATATACCACGAGTTGATTTGTTGTTAGATATATGAGATTTGACTAAGATGACGGATAATATTAGATTATTAGATGCATGTGAGAAAGAGAGGTAAATGCAAGATTTCCACTTCTATCCTTTCAGATGTGGTACAGTTCCATGTCTTCGTTTCGTTGCAGTTAGAAAAGGCTAATCCTACTTCTTAGTTTTGATTCCGATTATAGCAAGGGGCATAAGGATTGAAGCAATGTTGCCCAAAGTAGGCAATAAGTGAAGATGGATTGGTTAATTCAGAAAGTGTTAAAAGAGTAAGGAGCCCCTATGATTGTATGGTTGTATGGACCACTTACGGTGGCAAGTCGAGGAAAGCTGATAAGACTACTAGTTTACTCGAAGTGGGTGTAAAGACCTGTCAGTGATGAACTCCCAGTAATACTTAAGTTCGAGTCAGAAAAGGCCAAGTCCGCCATAAAACGCTAACAACGGCAGGATATGCACGCCCAAGATAATAGTTATGATTTCGGTTGTCTGAAAGGTAGGGTGGTCGAGTGAATCAGATGGGTTTAGACTGCAAGCCAGAAGAAGTTTAAGCTGAGACATGACCAGTAACCTTATTAACAATGTAAGGCAGGTACCTTGAACCCTAGAGCTCAGCTTAAGCAAGATAAGGGAGGAAGTAGGAATACCATGAATTTTTTGAGGGAAGTAGAATCACCTCAGATTGATAGAATATACGTGTACTAAGGACTAAGCCTCAGATTGACGGTTAAGAGACATTAAGTGCAGTTTAGGAGTATTTGCGGTACGTCGCCCACCACAAAGAAGTTAGGGAGTGCCGACACGAGACTCTAATCTAGTGCGGCCTGGGAGATAAGGCCCAGCAGACAGTCATGGTCTCTCATTATAATGCCAAGTAAGGCCGGGTTCGGATGTTGACCCCATGTTGTAAGAGTGGCGTAATTTCAAGCATTGTGAGACCATAACTAAATGCATATGCTTGTTGCTTCTAGAATGGGATGAAAAATCAGTGAAATGATACGAGAGGACAGGAGATATCATTAGACTGTAGAAGTAGTATATCATGTGTAGTATGAAATTCAGTAAAGTATGTCAGAGATTACGTACTACTAAAAAGAAAATGATGTATTGTACGTGGTTATTGATATATATATACGAGATATCGGATATGTTGTGAGAAGCTGGCCATAGGGGTTACAATCACACAGATTCTGAGAAAGTTTAGGTGCTAGGAAGTATATACAGATCGTACTGCAGGACCCCTCGCCCAAAAAGGGGGCAGGTTAAGTGTGATTCACGTATGAAGCCATAGAAACTTTCTCGGTTCTCAGTTTATTGAGTTAATGGACTTATATACTTGTTGCCAGATTTAAACTTCAGAAGCTCATAAGAGTTAGTAGCCTGATGGTTAGATGATATGGGCGCAGTTAGACAGTCTAACGACCAGTTGGCGCCTGTATTAGCAGGGAAGCATCCCTAAAGACCAGTAACATTATTGCATGTGCGAGAACGGAAATAACGACCGACTAAGCATACTTGCGGAGATTAGCAACATGGGAGTCTCAGTATGTTAAGTGGTCGTACATTGTTTTTCCCAGCTTTGTAGGTGAGAGCCAGCCTTAGTCAACCTAGTGGTTATCATGTAGAACACCCCGTAAGTCAGCCATCCGTCGATCCAGACAAACCCGTGGGTATCCCCGAAAGGGTCACATCGGTAGTTAGTGACGGACTAGTACCTCAACTGGTTCTCGTAAGATATTCAGATACAGAGTCCTAGAAGAAAGCTAAGTCCTTTACAGAATTGCTTATAAGACCAAGAATTTCCTAGAACAGCAGTGTAGATCCGAGTGGATATGAACCAGGCATAAGGAATTGGTAGTATTCTGCTTGCATAGTGTTTACTAAGACAAGAGGAAGTCGGTAGGTTCCCTATGAAGATGGGGACGGATCTCTACTGAGAGTAAGTCCGACTAAGCCCGGTTCTACAATTGTTCAATTAGAATAACAAAACAATTAGCTGTCCACAACTCCACCAGTTATGCATGAGCTACAGATGCCCGAGTAGGACATTTAGAGCATTGTTAGACTACTTCGGCATTCGGGGTAGTCGGCCTAGTTATTCGGTTATTCACGGAGTTATTCAACAGATTATTAGAGATCATGATCACTATCAGGATTCTCAGATCAGATTTGTGCACATGGTGTGCAGACGGTCATACAATTATTCCAGCAGCGAGTAGTACTTAGCATGAGGCCAAGAAGCCGAGATAAAGCTCTAGTTATACGAGAGAGATTACTTGTAAAGTTTCTCCGGTATGATAATCAGTATGACCGTTAATTGCATGTTAATTTCTCTAAAGGTGAGCACGGCTGAATTTAGTAATCTTCTTGGTCACATCATGTCGGAGGTTGGTATACGAATAGATACACAGGAAATAAAAGCGGTGAAAACATGGCAGGAATTACCACTCAGCGAGTACACGGTTCCTGGGGTTGATCGGGTACTAAAAAAGGTTTATGGAAGGATTTTCCACCTTTGTAGCACCTCTGACTAAACTAGTACAAAAAGCAGTAAAGTTTCAGTGGACAGAGGCGTGTGAGCAGAGTTTCCAGGAATTGAAAGATAGGTTGACCTCCGCCCAGTGTTAGCATTACCCGAAGGTACAGAGGGTTACAAAGTGTATTGCTACGCATGGGTATTGGGTTGGGATGTGTGTTGATGAAGCACGGTAAAGTGATTGCCCATGCTTCCAGACAGCTGAGGAACATGAAAAGAATTATCATACCCACGACTGGAATTGCCAGTGTGCGGCAATTGCACCATATTCTGTTTCAGCTCAAACCTCCCTCCTGGCTCAGGTTCACGAATATGATGCATTTGTTAGCATGTGGGATTTCCACTCGCGAACCGGCCTAGCTGTCATTTCCTCGAACCCATAGCTGTTTGCCCTTAAAAGTGGTGGATTACTGTTCTTTAACTCCGGGGATTGTGCATGCGGCAGCGCAGCTTCTTTTTCTAGAGCTTCTCTTCTTTGACGATGGAATTGTCTTTCCGCTCTAAGTATAGATCCACCAACTCCTTGTCTCTTGCCGAGTGTTCAACAGAATTCAATATCTGCAAAAGACAGCCTAAGATCAAGTTGTGACACTAATATAGAAATTCGTAAACTAACACTAAGAAAATAATTTTACCAATTGCCAGTCCCGATAACGACGCCAAAAGAAAACTTGTTCGGGGTGTTTGCAGCTACATGCAAGTGCACGTGGTCTGAACAAGTAGTAAAATAGCTAAAGTAAGCCATGTATCGATCCCACGGGGACTGAACTAAGGTAATAATCAACTTACGTGTTAATGAACTATAACTTTAAAAATAGAACCCAACAATTCAAACAGGATTTTGAGAGTTTAGTTTCTAATTTATACTAATCTAAGACAAAATTATAAAGTGAGTCTGAACTATAGTAGAGCATGCGAGGCTAAAACGAGCATGCGGGAAGTAATTTATCGATACAATTCGGTTAATCTTTCCTTGATTTGCTAGTCAAAATTATTGCCTATTGATTAAAACTTTTGTGGCCTACAACTTAAGAAGCATGAATCTTCAACCTACATTTCTGTGATAAAAGAATTTCATGTTCTAGCCATACAAAACCACGATTCCTTAATTTACTAATACGACTTTCGAGATATATTTCTATTCGAATGTAAATCAATTCTCAATTTTCCCAAACTAAGTAAGATCATATCCTACCAATTCACAACTTTCCAATTCTTTTCTTTTCAAAATCAAAATTGGATTTTTAGATATACATTAACATTGGTCAAACATTAATGCAGTAAGAACAAGAATTGATAGAACAACCATTGAAGAAAAGATGAAAAACCAAAAGATCAACAGTACATTCCACTACAAATGTTCTTAACCTCAGCAAGAAGTGAATTTAGCCACTCATGTGTGGATTAAACATCATCAAATGAGTATAAATCATACAAATAATTGAAATAAAGGGAGAACAAGAGATAGAGAAGAACCCTAGGATTTTCGTCCTCAGCTACTGTAACCCACGTCCTTTCTCAACTAAGTCTGAATGTTTAAAAATAAACCCAAGTGTGTTATTTATACTAGTGGGAATTTTCCCGGAATCACGAAACGTGGCACGGAGTATGTCTCGGAGCACCTCCTTCGTGCCACGGGGATATATGGACCCTCTGCAGAATCGGGTCCCTCGGCAATTATTCCTCAGCGTGCCACGGCCTGCAACGCGGAGCTTGGCCAACGTGCCACGGCGCAGTCGCGAACGCTACTGGAATTTGATATCCCAGGTCAATGCATCCAGCATGCCACGGCATCGCGTGGCATTGCCTCCGTGTCACGGAGGAAACGCTGACCTTCACTAGAATTGGCCAAAATAAATCACCCGAGGTAGAATGCCTCCGCGATGGCAGCGTGACACGGCTCCATTGCGGAGCCCTTATATTTGTTGCTCTTCCTTGACCTTTTCCACTGCTCGCTTCCAAGTCCATTCCCGATTTTTACCAACATGTATCTTAGCTTCCCAAAATTCCATTTTTCTTGCAAAACAACACTAATCAATTGGTTAGTATAAATTCACATTTAACAACA
Source organism: Datura stramonium (assembly GCA_018107945.1). Classification (NCBI taxonomy): domain Eukaryota; kingdom Viridiplantae; phylum Streptophyta; class Magnoliopsida; order Solanales; family Solanaceae; genus Datura; species Datura stramonium. Next base: position 48,032 of record JACEIK010004265.1, read on the forward strand.
AATCACATAAGAATGCACAAATAACATTAGATAAACAAGACAAAATGAAGCATTTGAGTATCCCTTGGGCATATAATTCTTCCAAAGATCACTTACCCGCACTTAAAACCTTATTCGTCCTCAAACAATACTCTCACATCTCATACAATTGACACCCATGCATAGTTGCTTTGGCTCGACAATTCAAGCTACGGCTATACCGATTATTTACTATAGAAAATCATCAAGAAAACATGCATAGTCTCATCAATACAATGACATTCACCACATTAAGACCTCTAGACTCAGAGAATCGACTCTCGATCTCGGCAAGCTCATGCAAATCAGGTGATAAAGACATCCCGAGCCACCGAAATTCAATCTCTCATCAAGCATGTGCCCTCTCACAACACAGAGAACCTCCCCCGTTTCAATCATATGATCTCAAAAGCATTACATGTAGGGGCATATGACCACGATTTCGCTCTCTCTCCCAAAGAATTCACATGCATCATGTCATGAACCATAGGTTTGCCTCTAATGTATTACTCCACTAATATAAGAACGTGTGATGTAAGATCACGTAAGGACTTAACGAATTTGTAATGTAAGCTAAGGAACTAGTAAATACTGGAGCCAACCAATAATAGCAACTAGCTTCCTTAAGCGCTCTTTAATACATCCCACCATCATTATGGGCATTGTTTCTTCCTTCATCCTCCCATTCTTGAAGTCTTTTCTTTATTTTTGTTCCATTTCTTTAAGCACACTCGACTTAATAACAAAGACTAGTTATACATCTTTATTTTATTTAATTTCAGCAAGTGCACCTTTGACCTTTCTTTACTTTCACCACTTCCGCTTTTCTTCCTTTTCACAATTCCTGCTCCTTGACACTGTGGGAAAATTATTTTTCTTGAGCGCTTAAGAGTTTTGGATCAAATTCACGGTTAATGAAAAGAGGGATTAAGCTCGGTTTTACCTTTTGAAGAAAGAAAAAAATAGGCTAAAGGCTCAATGGGGCTAACTAGGATGTACATTCAAGGTAGGTATGATAATGGAAAAACTTTCGGTTTAATCTAAGAAATGCCTACATCCTCTCGTACAATACACATCCTTCATTTCATTTTAGTACACACACCAGGCAAGTTCTAGACACTTCACAAATAGCATGGAACAATCGAAACCTCACCACACTCATGCACATGCTCAACTCAAGACATATTCATAGACTCTTCAATCAGCTAATTACAAGAATTCAACATTAAGCCTCAATCACACCGAATCGAACTCTATAGCCTAGGTATCTCAACATGTTTACACATTTGCATGCTTTCATACGAATCACCTTTGTATTCTTAATATTATGTACAACACGCAACAAGAATTCCGAACCATAGAGTAGCGACACGTTTTGAAACAAACAAAGAAAAGAAAATAAAGAGAAAGAAAAAAGCTACTCTATCGACTACATTTTTTCCTTAAGACAGGTCGTCATCCATCCATCACAAGGAGCAGTCACTATTTACGACTTCGGTTCAATGGGACTATTCTCGATAAAAACACCGAAAACAAACGCCGAGAAACCCAACTATAAAATAATTCAACAAAAAATTTAAAAATATCGATATTAAAAATATCGATAATTTCGATGGAAACAAAAATATTTACACAACCAACCAACAACAACTCGACACAGCACACAACAGCTTAACATTCATTACAACACCAAATTACATTACAGAACATACCACACAAAATCACAGGGATGTATTTACAGCCGTTATATAGCCCATTGATTCCATGAATCAGAGTTAGAGCCATCCAGGCACTAGAAGTTCTTAGGCTCAACAGTCTAGCAGTTCAGGTCCTAGTAGGGCACCAGGTGTCAGTCATACCCCCAAGGCGGGGCGTGACAAAAAATTTAAAATATAATATATAAGAAAGAAATCAAAAGTGAATCTCCAAATCTACAGCTCAAAGCTTCTAGATAATAAGGGATATTGAGGTTCAACAAAGAGGAAGAAGAAAAAGAAAAAAAAAAGAAAACAAGAAAAGAACAAAATAAGAAGAGAAAATATGAAAATAAAAAAAACAAGAAAATATAATTAATAATAGAAAATATTATAAAAATGAAACTTTAATAATGTTTTCTGTTCCTCAATCACACATTCCATGCCAAGTAGGCTAAAAGGGGCTATTAATTCCACTTTAAATTGGTTTAGGGGGGTAATAGGACCCCCGCAAAGTTAAAGTGGCTTCTCAAAAATAATGTTCGAGTTCAGGGAGAACTTTATGTATTCTCCCATATATATATATATGTATGTATGTATGTATATCCTCAAAGACATATTAATGCTTCCTCATAGATGGCGGAACAATGTAAGTGTCGAGGAACAACGCAAAAATATAAACTGATATAAATATTTATTAGAAAATTAATGAGTACTAAAAATTAAATAAAATACTACTACGACAATTATTATAAGTAATATATATAGACAAACACTCACACACTTGAGTCATTCTGCCCACTATCATAAAAAACTATTTCAGTAGCATAAAATATTTTCCTAGAATTAAACAAGTCTTCTCTAATTAATTAAAAAATACAGGGATCAGCAAAATTAAATAATATCAGTAGATTTAGAAAGAGAAAATTAAATGCCAACAAAAACATAATGAAAAGAGATTAAAAAAATCTGATGTCTCTTAAGCTAAAAAGGTGTCTATTAATAGGCTAAAAATAGAGCTCAAAAAATGAAAAGTAGTATGCTAGGTGTCAAGTAATTCTCATTCATATTGCCAGCTATATATTACTTGTCACCTTTATTCATGGCCCACTTTTAAATATCTTCTTGAAATATTTAAAAAATTGTCAATAATCCACCACATATTTTAAATATATTTTTAGAAATAAAAGTAACGGATATAAGAAAAACTTGCTGGATTTGCATGGTCAAAATGCAGTAGGTTTGGCATCTTTAGGACTATGAACCAAACTTAAACCGATAAAATTTAACTTAAGGAATTACTGGTGAGATATAATATTTTTATAAATCAATAATTCTTATTGTAAATCAGAGACTTTATCAATCACATTTCAACCTCCGAGATTTTATTGTTCAAATCGGTTTTGCGCCAATAGGCCATGTGCTTGCCTAGTTATTCATGAGAGCTCTAGATACTAGGTCAAAATCTCATAAGAGCGGCCTTACTCTACTTCTCATATAGGTGAATTTGTCAAGTGTATATACTGCTTTTAATACACAATCCATAAGGACTATAAATTCATTAAGAATTAATAACTCATCCTCACAATTAGTAGAAGTTCAATGCACCCTCTTTTAGTGCGCAGAGTCAATATCGACTTGTTATTACCCATATGAACCTACTTCATGGGATCTCGAATCACATAGGTTGGGTTACTATCTCTATTGACAATCATATCAGCCTTAATCCCATCTCTTTGTTTAGGTTTGAAGAATTAATTTTCTTCCCACAGGTTTAGTTAGAGGATCAGCCAAATCTATTTTTGACTTCACATAATCAATGGAAACTATTTCATCTCTCAACAACTATTTTATAATATGATCATGTCTCAATTTTATATGTCTACTTTTACAATTATAAGATTTATTCTTTGTAATGGCAAATACTGCTTGACAATCACAATGCATAGACACATGAGGCAACTCATTCTTTATTAACGAGATATCGGTTAAGAAATTTCTTAGCCACTCAGCCTCAGAACCATCTAGCTACAGAACTACAAGCTCTAACTCCATAGATGATCTAGTAATGATCGTCTGCTTAGCTTATTTCCACGATATTGTTCCACCACCTAAGGTGAACACATAACCACTAGTGGATTTTGTCTCATTTGAATCAGAGATCCAGTTTGCATCACAATACCCTTCTAAAGTAGAAGGAAATCAACTTTATAGGATACCGTAATTTATGGTTCCTCTCAAATATTTCATTAGTCTATTTAATGCATATCAATGCTCTTTATTGGGATTATGAGTATATTTACTCAGTCTACACATAGTATAGGCTATATCAGGCCTTATAAAATTTATTAAATGCATCAGACTCTCTAATATGTGTATATTTATACTAAGCAACTGGGTCACTATTATTCTTTTTCAATTGTGAGTTGGCATCATAAGGAGTGGCTACAGGTATCACCTCAAAATATTCAAATTTTTTAAGAAGTCTTTCCACATAATATTCTTTCGGCAACATTATACCATCTACACTCCTTATAACTTTAACTCCCAATATCATATTCACTTCACCCAATCTTTCATATCAAAATTAGTAGACAAAATTAATTTGGTACTTTGCACAATATTTAAACTTGTATCAAATATAAGTGTGTCTTCAACATATAAGAATATTATCACAAAATCACTGTCTATCACTTTAGTATAAACACCTTTATCTACTTCAACAGAAGACTCTCAATAAGACTTGATCAAATTTCTCATGCCATTGTTTAGGAGCTTATTTAAGGCCATAAAGAGATTTAATTAGTTTACAAACTTTATTTTATTTTTCCGGAATAATACATCCCTCATGTTGAACCATATAAATCTCTTCTTCTAAATCACCATTTAAAAATTTTATTTTTACATCCATTTGATGGATAAAAAATTTATAAATTGATGGTAAGACAATTAAAATTCGAATAGAAGAAATTCTAGTTACTAGTGCAAATGTATCAAAAATAATCAATATTTTATTTTTGAGAAAATTCTTTAGCTAATAATCTAGCTTTATATTTATTTATGGAGCCATCATAATTGAGTTTCTTTTTGAAAATCTATTTAAAACCAATATGTTTTGCACCAGGTTGTAAATCAGTTAAAACCTATGCATTATTTTTCATAATGGAATCATATTTATTGTCTCTTTTCAAAATTTAGTATCAGAAGAAGATATAGCTTTAAAATAAGTTAATGGTTCATTGTCAGCAAGAAAAATTTGAAAATCATTTTCGTAAGAAAAATATTCTTTTCTAGGCCTTTTACTCCTTCTCAGTTCCTCAATATTAGAGGTAATTCATTATTTCTTTCAACAGGTCCATAGAAATTTTATCACATAGTGAAAAAATATGTTCAAAGAATTTTGCATTTTTTGTCTCAATAATTATATTACAATCAAGCACATCACTTTTTAAAATAAGAAATCTATATGGAGCACTATGTTTAGCATGTCTAATAAGCACGCATCAGCTATTTTAGAATCTATTTTTCTCTTTTTAGGTTCAGGCAAAAGCACTTTAGCAAAGCACCCCCATACTTTTAAATATTTCAAATTAGGCTTATAACCTTTCCATAATTCTTAAAGAGTTTGACTAGTTTTTTTATGAGAAATTCTATTTTGCAAGTGATATGCAGATAAGATTGCTTCATCCCACAAATTATCAAGCACATTAGAGCTAACTAACATGGAGTTCATCATTTCCTTCAATGTTCTATGTTTTTTCAGCTAAACCATTAGATTCGGGTGAATAAGGTAGAGTTACTTCATGAATAATTTCTTCTTTTTCAAAAAAAGCATTTAAAGATAAATATTCTCCATCTCTATCAGATCTAAGTCTCTTAATTTTCCTACTTAGTTGATTCTCAACTTCAGTTTTATAAGAAATAAAAGCATCATAGACATTATCTTTATTTCTAAGTAAATACAACATGGTAAATCTAAAAAAATTATCAATAAAAATCATATAATATCTTTTACTACCTCTAATCATGATTTTTTTTTAAAATCACCTAAATCAGTGTGAATTAAAGACGATAATTCAGTTTCTCTATTAACTGAAAAATATGACTTTTGAGTAATTTTAGTTTCATCACATATTTCACATTTATCAAAATTATTTGAGTCTAAACCAGATATCAAACCTAGTGACTGCATATCTTTTATATATGAGATATTAACATGTCCCATTCTAGCATACCATAGAGAAATATTCAACCATATAAGCACAAGTAAATGCATATTTTTTATCAGAAATATTTAAGCACAAATAGGTCATGGTTACAAGATCCCTTGCCCACCAAAATTTTATTTTTGTTCAAAACGACCTCATCATCTTCAAAAGGTATACCTTCACCCTAAATTTTCCTAATAATCTCACAGAAATCAAATTGGTTCGGGTATTAGGAACATGTAATACATTACTCAAGCTAGAGTTATATCAGATGTGAGTTTCAGAAAAAAATTTCCTTTTTCAAGAACTTGAGATGTCTTTGAGTCATCAAAATAAATAATTTCTTCTCCTCTCTTAATTTGGGTGTATAACACAAAATCATTTTTGTTTACACCTATGTGCCTAGCGGCACCAGAGTCTATCACCCAGTTTCTCATATTGGCATCAATATTTATTTCTGAAATGACCACAATAATTATATCATCCACGTTAACCAAATTTAATTTTGATTTAGTGGGATTTTCATTTCTTCTGCATATACTCTTGCATTGAGGTGCACTTTTTATGAAGGTTTTATTATTAGCATTGGGCTTGTAACCACGTTTATCTATATACCTGTAGTTTGCAACACCATAACCATCTGGCAAGACAACTGGAACAAGAGCAGCCATGGCAACACCAGTATCAGTATTATTAATAGTTTCACGAGAAGCATTTCTTACCATAGTTTTTTAGATTGTTGGGAAATAATGTAAAAATATAAACTGATATAAATATTTATTAACAAATTATTAAATACTGAAAATTAAGCAAAATATTACTACGACAAATATTATTATAATTATACATATATAATACCAGCAGATTTAGAATGAAAAAAATTAAATGCCAACAAAACACAATGAAAAGATAAAAATGATAGCAAATTAGATGAGAAAGAACGGATGGTGTGGGAAAGAAAAGATCTTTAAAAAAAATCTGATGTCTCTTAAGTTAAAAAGGTGTCTATCTATAGGCTAAAAAATGAGCTCAAAAAATGACAAATAGCATACAAGTTGTCAAGTAATTCTCATGCATATTGCCAGCTATATATAACTTGCCGCCTTTTTTCGTGGCCCACTTCTAAAAATCTTCTTCAAAATATTAAAATACTGCCAACAGTAACATCAGTTTTGAATATATTGATCTCACAAGTGTGTTTTTAGAAAAATAAAATATCTTTTTTCCTAGGCTATTACCATTATTAAAACAATATAATGAAACTGAATTTCCCAGATGATGAATTGATAAGGCAAAAAAAAAAGGATGCAGCAAGTCTTACGGACAACTGACAAGTGAAGCAGCAAGAAGTAGACTTGGTTTCCTCTTAAACTAAAAAGGTGCCTATTTATAGGCTAAAAATAGAGCTCAAAAAATGACAAGTAGTTACTTGCCACCTTTTCTCATGGCCCACTTCTAAAAATCTTCTTGAAATATTAAAATACTGCCAACAGTAAGATCAGCTTTGAATACATTGATCTCACAAGTGTGCTTTTAGAAAAATAAAATATCTTTTTTCCTTGGCTATTACCATTATTAAAATAATATAATGAAACTAAATTTCCCAGATGATGAATTGATAATACCAAAAAAAAAGAAGATGCAGCAAGTCTCACGGACAACTGACAAGTAGAAGCAACAAGAAGTAGACTTGGTTTCCTCTGTGGGAGACTTTAAAGAACAAAAATATGTTTAGGACCAAGATATTGGAGTATTTGCTCGAAATAGAGTGGGTTTTGAAAAAAAATAATAAATAGATTTGTCAGATTTTTCATAATTAAAATGGTGGAATGTATAGGTAGTGGAATACTTTTAGTGTGCAACTTTCACATTCAAAAACAAATAGACCATTAACTATATTTACACTGAAGGTGTTCTATTAGTCATGAGCCTTTAGTTAAGATTTTAAATTTTCACGAAAAACTCATACCTTCTAAAGCACCTTCAATGTTATTATTTTTTCTGATTGATGTGACTTATTTTTTCTGGCTGATATAACTAATGGGAAAGCTTTTATTGACTTTAAAGGCTCATGCTATCAATTCACCTTCAGCTTTATTTAACAAGATGCCCTTATTTTCTCCATAATAGAC
>JACEIK010004265.1:67852-80351 GCA_018107945.1 Datura stramonium
TATTACAGGCACAGGTGGCTATAGGCCCAGATGGCCGGAGGCTGTGTTTACAACCGTTATATAGCCCTTTGTTTCTAGGAACCTGAGATAGAGCTAGCCAAGCACCAGATGTGCCTAGGCCCACCAGTTAATAGTTCAGGTCCTTCTAGGGCACCAGGTGCCAGTCATACCCCCAGGGCGGGGCGTGACACTGAGATACTGAGTTGAGCTAAACTGATTTGAACTTAACTGAGACTGTTCTGACAAGTGGAAGAGTCTATAACCGACATATAACCACGTGAGCTGAATGTGGAGTTCGATGTATACGCCCCATCGATAGGACCCAATATACCTTTCCAGGTTATAAAGGCATGAACTGTGAGATTACTATCTGGGCCCATTTGGGCTAAATAATCTATGGTGGTAACGTAGTTTTGAGAACTTGGGTGCGCTGAAACCCCAGTCCTCTTTGTGCTAAGTCCTACTCTTACTGGATAGTCCTAGTCTGACTACTAAGCTCATAGCTCGAAGTTGGGGCTCAATAATAAGTCAAGGATACTTATCTGGAAGTACTCTGAGAGCCTTATCGGACCGGATAACTGTAACTGGTGTTCTAAGACTGGCTAGAGCGGCTTATTTGGAAGCATTGTAACTGTCTAAAGAACTAACTAATAATTGATAACTAGGAGGCATTACTGACACCTCAAGAACTGACTATAGTCAAACTGATCAGCTGACATTACTGAAAGATACTTAAGATACTAACATTTCGACTGAGACTAAACTAGCATGCAACTGAATTAGAATTCATATGATAGTAATAACATGTAAATTACAACACTGATAGATTCAAACAACATTAATGTCTAATCAATTATGTAAAACCCTAATTATGCATTTATAGAGTTAGGGATAAAACCATTTTACCGGAAACAAGTATCAACACAATCACTAAGTAGTGGAAATATAGCAACAAATAATATGAACAACATTCCACATGAATTAATCGGAATCTGACTAAAAAATTACTCTAATTCGAAATGTCAAGGCTAGAATTGATAAGAGATTATGGAAGGGTTTTGGGACATAAGAAAAAAATAATTTCCTTGTTGAATTTCCACATATCTGGTGAAAGATTCCTGAGAAAATCTTTGAGAAATCTGAAAAGAAGATTGAATACCCTAGATTTGCTCTGAGGAGTCTATCTGGAAATTCTTCGTACTGAGTTTGAGCATTGAGAGAAGGAAGGAGAGGAATACATCGATCACTCCTTTAATTCTCTCCTGAATGTGCCCAAAACAATGTAGTTTAGGGATTAAAAAGATGGGAAGTCACTAAAATACCCCTGAAATAAAATCTGAAAAACTGCTCGATAGGGACCAAGGGTCACACAACGAGTCGTTTGTTGATACCACGACCCGTTGGGACCATTCGTTGGTCCTGGGCCTGGAATTTGGCTCACTAAAAATTGGAAACAAGGGGGACCATGACTCATTGGATGAACCAACAGGTCGTTAGTACCTCTCATTGCCACTGACAGAGATTCAAACATAACACTAGACACCCCCCCCCCTTTTTCTAATGGATGATACCACGACTCGTTGGTTGATCCAACGAGTTGTTGTCATCTCTCATCCTGGCAACTGGAATCCTGAAGGATTTTGGGCTAGTCACCACGGGTGGACACAAGGACTAGTTGTATAATACTACGGGTCATTGTTGCCACTCATTGTCACTGAAAGAGTTTGTCGACAACACCTTGGAGCTCCAACTAACGAGTCACCCCACGAGTCGTTACATCAAATGACGACTCATCATTTGACTTGTGGGTTCCTGAAAAGGGTTTAACTAATCTCTGAGAGGGAAAGGCACCGAGTGACAGGATGACTCATTGTTCCTCACAATGGGTCATTCCATGTCTTGATGGTCCCCGAAGGACAACTAACAAGGCTGACTATGACCCAGACAACTGGTCATTGCTGCTGACAACGACTCATTGTCTCGATCATTCTGAGACAAAAAATTTTTGGTTTCCCCTAATTTTTCATGCAAGGTCCGAGTTTGGTCTAGGAAAATTTCAGGGTGTTTTAGTATCTCCCCCTTGGTATCATTCGTCCTCGAATGAAGGCTAAAACTGCTGGAAAACTGAGAAAAGAGTTGCAATTCCTAGACGAAACTATAAACTGGTTTTTGAAGGAGTGATTGACTCCGAACTGACTTAGTCATACTAACTGAGTTGGCAAAATCAGTGTGTACACTGAAAACATGAATAGAGTTGATGAGTACTGAACTAAATAGAGTATTGAGGAGGAGCTTAATACCTTATGCTAAAATTGAACTGGAAGGAAATAAATGGGGATATTTAGCCATCGTGTTCGCTTTTTCTTCCCATGTGGCCCCGCCAACTAGCTAGTTTCTTCACAATAATTTTACTAAAGCAACCTCCTTGTTTCTCAGCTTACAAACCTGACAGTCTAGGATTTGAACTGAAACTTCTTTGTAAGAGAGACTATCCTTCACTCTCACACTTTCCAGTGGCACAAGTGAGCTCGGGTCACTGATGCACTTCTTCAACAGTGGCACATGGAAGACTGGGTGCAGAGATGCTAACTCTGAAGGTAATTCTAACTTGTACTCCACATTTCCAATTCACCTCAGAATCCTGTAAGGTCCTACATACCTTGGACTGAGTTTCCCTTTCTTTAAAACCTCATTACCCTCTTCATGGGTGAAATTTTTAGATAAACCCAATTATCTACATCAAATTCTAACTCTCTCCTCCTCACATTAGCATATGATTTTTGCCGGCTCTGAGCTGTTTTTAACCTTTTCCTGATAAGTTGCACTTTCTGCATAGTTTCATGAACTGAGTCTGGTCCTATTAAGGTAGCTTCGCCAACTTCAAACCACCCTATAGGAGACCTACACCTTCTACCATATAATGCCTCAAACGGAGCCATCTAAATACTAGAGTAGTAGTTGTTATTGCAAACTCAATAAGAGGTAAGTGATCAGCCCAACTGCCCTTGAAGTCGATCACAAGAGCTCTTAGCATGTCTTCTAAGGTCTGAATAGTCCTCTCATCTTGTCCATCTGTTTGAGGGTGAAAAGTTGTACTGAGCTTGACCTGAGTACCAAGTCCTTTCTAAAATGACTTCCAGAAATGTGAGGTAAACTGTGTACCTCTATCTGAAAGGATGGACAAGGGCACCCCATGCAGTTTGACTAACTCCTGGATGTACAGCCTAGCATAATCCTCGCCTAAGTCTGTAGTTTTAACTGGAAGGAAATGTGTTGACTTGGTCATCTGATCTACTACCACCCAAATTAAATCATGCTGCTGATTAGTACGAGGGAGACCTGTAACAAATACCATATTCACTTCTTCCCACTTACACGTGGGTATGTTGATATCTTGAGTCATACCCTCAGGTCTCTGATGTTCAACTTTAATCTTCTAGCAGTTCGGGCACTTAGCCACGAATTCTGCAATGTTCCTCTTCATGCCGTTCCAACAGTAGATTTCCCGTAGGTCACGATATATTTTGGTGGCACCTGGGTGGATATAATATCTAGAGCTATGTGTTTATGCCAGTATTTTCTGTCTCAAGTCACCTACGCCTGGAATATATAGTTTTCCCTGATAACGAAGCACACCATCTTCCCCTTTGGAGAAAGCCTCCACTTCTTTTCTTAGAACTGCTTTTTTCATCTTAAGAAGTATAGGATCTTCATCCTACTTTTACTTAACCTCCATAACTAATGAGGATTCTGACCCCCTCTGCAGTTCTACTCCGCCCTCAGCTGAATCACCAATTGCACTCCCAACGGAGCTAACTTGTGAATATCCTTTGCTAGTTCGTTTATGCCCTCTTCAACATGAGCAATGCTCCCCATAGACATCCTGCTTAGTGATGAGTTGGAAATTTACCAATTCATTATGCTCCTAAGCATGATTTTTTTCCTAGTTGTCGAGTTATTTATGTGGATTTTATGCCCTTTCTCTTGAACTCTTTGTAGGTACTTTACGCGAGTAGAGAAAGCATGAAATACGAGCAAAAAAATTGGAGTTTGATATAAAATTTCATGAGTTAGAATATGAAGGAGGGGCCAAATATAATGGAAGATTTGATCTCAAAAAGAGGTGTAAGGATATGCTTTGAATTGGATAAACGCGGAGTCAGAAGGGCAAAACACGGGCAAAACACTGAGGTCACTACCTAGATCGGCTAACCAACTAGCGGTTGGCGGATTGGCAATTTCTTAACACTGGTCAAACGGCTGGTTCCCCCTACTAAGACACTGTTTTCAACCGGCTATAGTTTGGTGCTTCGCGGATTAGCACCGGCTAAATGCCGAATCTTCACAGGGGAGGTCGTCTAATAAAGGGTAAAAAGGTAGAGAAAGGTCTCAAGGGCATTTGGAGAAAGTTGTACACAAGAAAGTACAGATATTTACATAGCTTTGATGGTACACTACTCATTCATTCAACCAATTCACCAACCATTCATTGATCTTCCACACATCTTTTCTCCGTAGAATTGTAGAGTTAGGTAGAACTTTTCTTTTTCTTTTTCTTTAGTCCAAATTTGGGGAATTCCACTATTGTTGTAAGAGCTTATGAAGCAAATTTTTGAAGCTAATGTGATAAATGTGAGGGAAATCCTCTTGGTATCTTCTCTCTATCTTTAAATATGCTCTACTAATTTTCTAGATAGAGGTATATTCATGGTGGGTTTGTTAATTTGATTGGGTTTTGATAAATTGCTCTTGGATTCTTATTGAAATTGTAGATCTATTATCTTCTCCCAAGTTATAATTGCCAAAATTGATGGTTTGCAAACATGAATTGTGCTTTACTTTTCTTGATTTTGCTTGAAAGAGAAAGGTGAGAATTGGGTGAGAAGATATTAGTGAGGAATTGGAGTGTTAGTGCGTGGGATTAAGCTAGAGATAGTTAAAACCCATATTTTCACTCCATTAAAGGTCAAGGCTAGAAATAGCTAGTCCTTCCTCAAGCTTGTGTGGTTGATTACTTAAATTGGATTTTGAGGTTTGAAAGAACTCAAGACATAAACATTTTTATAGTTGAAAAACAAGAGAATGTGAATTATCCACTGCTATCTATGATAATTTGAGTCTAAGGCATCAAAGAAATTCCTGATTTAATTGTGCTCTCATCTATAGAATTCCCCTAGCCTCTCACTTGTGATTGCTTCAATTGGAATTCCCCATAATTAGTCTTAGTTTATAATAGATAGTTATTTTTCCTTAATTCACCCCCCACACACACACACACTTTTACTTTTCAAATGTTGAACAATTGTGTGCTCTAATTTGAATTAGTTTATAACTCTTGAATTATCGACTCAATTCTCTGTGGGATTCGACCCCGACATTCGTTGGGATATTTATTTTGATACAATGACCGTTTATGCTCCTTCATAAAAGAAGAGTGTAATTTTAGCGTTATCACTTAAGGCATCAGCCACCACATTGGTCTTGCCCAGGTGGTATAGCATACTCATTTCATAATCCTTCAGTAACTCCAACCACCTTCTCTGATGAAGGTTTAAATCTTTCTGATTGAACACGTACTGAAGGCTCTTTTGATTGGTAAAAACATCCACGTGAACCCCATAAAGGTAATGCCTCCATATTTTTAAAAGCAAACACTACTGCCGCCAATTCAAGATCATGAATTGAATAATTCTTCTCATGAACCTTGAGCTATCTAGAGGCCTAAGCTATCACATTATCCCACTGCATCAGAATGCAACTGAGGCCAACTCTGGAAGCATCACAATAGACTACGAACCCAACTGTTTCTTCTGGCAAGGTCAAAATTGGAGCTTTAGTGAGTCGAGTCTTCAACTCCTGGAAACTCTTCTCACATATATCTGACCACTGAAACTTCACCTTTTTCTAAGTTAGTTTAGTCAGAGGAGATGCAATAGAATAAAATCCCTCTACAAACCATCAGTAATAACCGGCTAGAACCATAAAACTTCTGATATCTGATGGGGAAGCAGGTCTCGACCAGTCTTTCACCGCTGCTATCTTCTGAGGATCTACCTGAATACCCTCACATGAAATCAATGACCAAGGAAAGCCACAAACTTCATCCAGAATTCACATTTGCTGAATTTAGCGAATAACTGGCGATCTCTGAGAGTCTGCAATACTATCCTCAGATGGTTAGCATGCTCCTCCTCATTTCTGGAGTACACCAAAATTTTGTCTATGAACACAATGACGAACATGTTCAGATACTGCTTGAATACTCTGTTCATTAAGTCCATGAAAGCTTTAGGGGCATTAGTTAGTCCAACGGACATAACCATAAATTCATAGTGACCATACCGAGTTTTGAAGGTTGTTTTCGATATGTCATATTCCCTAACCCTAAGTTGATGATACCTCGGCCTGAGATATACCTTGGAAAGACAACTGGCTCCTTGAAGCTGATTGAACAAGTTGTCAGTCCTAGGTAGGGGATACCTATTCTTAATTGTAGCCTTGTTTAGTTGATTGTAGTCGATACACATTTTGAGGGTACCATCCTTTCGCACGAACAACACTGGAGCACCTGATGGAGAGATGTTGGGCCTGATGAAACCCTTATCAAGAAGGTCCTTTAGCTATTCCTTCAACTCCTTAAGCTCAGCCGAAGCCATTCTATAAGGAGGAATAGAGATAGGCTGAGTGTCTGGAAGAAGGTCTATGACGAAGTCTATTTCCCGCTCGGGAGGAACTCTGGGAAGATCTTCAGAAAACACGTCAACGAATTCGCTGTCAACTAGAACTAACTGAATCATTGGGTTCTCGGAACTAGAATCCTTGAGCCAAACTAGGTGATAGATGCATCCTTTCGAAATGAGTTTCGTTGCCTTAATGTAGGAAATAAATCGACCCTTGGGTGCTGAAACACTACCCATCCAATCTAAGACCGGCTCATTTGGAATTTGAAATCTGAAAACTCTAGTTCTGCAGTCGACTGAGGCATAAGCAGAGTGTAACAAATCCATTCCAAGAATGATGTTGAAATCAACCATGTCTAGCTCTACTAGATCAACTAGAATTACTTTACTCAATACTGAGACTGGGCAGTTTCTATACACCCGACTGGCTCTAACTAACTCACCAACTGGGGTAGAGACTGAGAATGGTTCTGAGAGGATTTCTGGACTGATTTCAAACTGAACAGCTACATAGGGAGTCACAAATGATAGTGTGGCTTTTGGATCTAGTAGGGTATACAATCTATATGGAAGAAACGTAACATACCCGTGACTACGTCAGGTGAGCTCTCCTGATCCTAATGAGAGGACAAAGCATAAAAGCGGTTTTGGCACTGACCACCATCCGTACCTGAAGTGTTACCTTACTGAGTTGGACAGCCTGCTGGGGCTGCTAAAATGGTAGACTGTGATTTCACCCTTCCTGCTGATGGACACTCCTTTAGCTGGTGACCTAGTTGTCCACATCAAAAGCAACCCTCTTTTCCCAGGAGGCGTTCACATGGATGGTTCTTGCCACACTTAGGACAAGCTGGGTAGCGGTTGTTGGCACTATAACTCTGAGACTGGGAGCCTGATGCTCCACCCTTTCGATCCTTGCGGGATCGAAAAAAAGGGGCATTGGCTGAGGTAGGTGTTGGAGTCCTCTGTTGCTACTGATATAGGCGGCTACTGCCCCTGAACCTCTGGTGGCCATAATCTGATTGACCCATTCTATCCTGGTTGTTCTCCCTCTCCACATCCTTCAACTTTTCTGCCTCAATCTGTTGGGCATGAATGATAAGGTTGGAGACATCAATGTCCTTAATGAGCATCGCGGTCCTGCACTCCTTAAGTACCAAGTTTGATACCCCATTAATGAATTTAAGCATGCGAGCCTTTGGCTCGGCTACCATCTCTGGAGCATACCTCGACAACCGAGTGAACTCCAATGCATATTCCTCCATGGTCTTGTTACCCTGCTTTAAGTTCATGAACTCAGAGACCTTAGCCTCCCTCAACTCTCAAGGGAAAAATCTGTCTAGAAATGTTGTGGTGAACTCTTCCAAATCTATTGGCCCTGCTGCTGCTGGCCTCCCTTCCTTCTATTAGATGTACCAAATCTGAGCCACCCCTTTCAACTGGTAGGCAGCTAGATCAGCACTCTCCGCTAAAATAACACCCATAATTTGGGTGATCTTCTGCACCTCATCTACAAACTCTTGCGGTTCCTCTCCCACCTTGGATCCATGAAAAGCTAGAGAGTTCATTCGGGTGAAGTCCCGAACCTTAGAAGTTGTTGCAGACTGATTTGTATTCATCGAAATCACTTGCTGGTTCACTTGGTTAGTCACCGTCTGAGCTAGCAGCTGGATTGCCGCTCGAAATTCTACTGAGGACACTTGGTTGTCCTGAGGGGATGCTGGAGCTTGTAGGGCAGGTCAGTTAGCATTTCCAGCCCTCCTTCAATTTCCTCGTTTTGGAGGCATAATTTCACTGAAATGAATAGAGCAAAAGTTAGGAGGACATTTCTGGAATTTAACTTTAACGCATGATAAGGAGTATGAACAAAAGGAGTTTTTCTAATAACCTTGTAGCCTCCCCATCATAAGTGTGGCGCGCTTCACACCCATGAAAAGGACTCTACTCGATGCGGCTTTTATACATCCTAGGATACTCTAAACCTAGTGCTCTGATATCAAGTTTATCATGACCGAGTCTATACCATGGATGAGACACGGTACTTGGTGCCACAAGTGACCCCAAGCGAACCCATTGTCTATCATTACACTGGTAAACCGATAAACATAAGCGGAAGCTTCAAGAAATACTATTTTGACAAGAGTCAATATGTCAAAAGAAACAATATTGCATAATGGTGTTTGAAAGCCAACTACTAACTGATGAGTTGCTAGGATAAGCCCCCAACTAACTCTAAAATTCTATCTAAATAAGAACTAACTAAAAATAAATATTGTTCTCGGAAGATAAGGATTCACCAAACATTGCTGCTGATATCGTCTAAGGGACCTACTGACAATGTTGGGACTAAGAACCTGCACTTGTATCATAATACAATACAACATGGGAAGTATGCGTCAGTACTTTGAATGTACTGAGTAAGTGAGAGATACAATAAGCATGAAAGAATAAGTAAATGAACTGCAATAATATGAATGACCAACTGAAATACTATAAATTGGTAAAATTGAACTATAACTGATATGGTCAATAATGACCCTGGATGATAGTCATAAACATGTCTTGGAACTGAGATACTAAGCTGACTAAACTGATCTAAACTGAACTGAGACTGTACTGACAAGTGGGAGAGTCTATAACCGATATATAACCACATGAGTTGAACATGGAGTTCGATGTATATGCCCCATCGATAGGACCTAATATACCTTACCAGGGTCTAAAGGCATGAACTGTGAGATCACTGTTTGGCCCATTTCAGCTAAATAACTTACTATAGCAACTTAGTTCTGGGAACCTGGGTGTGTTGGAACCCCGGTCCTCTCGGTGCTAAGTCCTACTCCCACTGGATAGTCCTAGTCTAACTACTAAGTTGATAGCACAAAGTTGGGGCCCAAGGCTAAGTCAGGGATACTTATCTGAAGTACTCTAAGAGTCTTATCACACCGGATAACTGTAACTGTTGCTCTAAGACTAGCTAGAGTGGCTTATCTGAAAGTATTGTAACCGTCTAAGAACTAACTAATAAGTGATAACTAGGAGGCATTACTGACACCTCAAGAACTTACTATAGTCAAACTGATCAGTTGACATTACTGAAAGATATTGAAGATACTAACATTTCGACTGAGACTGAACTAGCATGCAACTGACTGAGAATTCATATGATAGTAATAACATGGAAATTCCCTGATAGAGTCAAACAACATTAATGTCTAATCAATTATTCAAGACCCTAATTTCTGCATTTATAGAGTTAGGGCTAAAATCATTTTAAAGGAAACAAGTATCGACACGATCACTAAGTAGTAGAAATATAGCAACAAATAACATGAACAACATTCCACGTGAATTAATCGGAATCTGACTGAAAATTACTCTAATTTGAAATGTCAGGGCTAGAACTGATAAGAGATTATGGAAGGGTTTTGGGACACAAGGGAAGAATAATTCCCTTGTTGAATTTTCACATACCTGGTGGAAGATTCCTGAGAAAATCCTTGAAAAATCTTAGAAGAATATTGAATGCCCTAGCTTTTCCCTGAGGAGTCTGTCTGAAAATTCTTCGTACTGGGTCTGAGCATTGAGAGAAGGAATGAGAGGAATACGAATACGTAAATCACTCCTTTAATTCTCTCCTGAACGTGCCCAAAATGACATAGTTCAGGGATTAAAAAGATGGGAAGTCACTAAAATATCCCTAAAAGAAAATTTGGAAAACTGTTCGACAGGGACCAATGGGTCACACAGCGAGTCGTTGGTTGACACTACGACCCGTTGGGACCAGTCGTTGGTCTTGGGCCTGGAATTTGGCTCACTAAAAATTGGAAACAAGGGGGACTACGACTCATTGGATGAACCAACGAGTCATTGGTACCTCTCGTGGCCACTAGCAGGGATTCGAACATAACACTGGACCCTTCTTTCTAACTGATGATACCACGGCTCGTTGGTTGATCCAACGAGTCATTGTCATCTCTCATCCTAGTTGCTGGAATCATGAAGGATTTTGGGCTTGTCACCATGGGTGGACACAACGACTAGTGGTATGATACAACGGGTCGTTGTTGCCACTCGTTATCACTGAAAGAGTTTGTCGACAACACCTTGGAGCTCCAACTAATGAGTCACCCGATGAGTCATTACATCAAATGACGACTCGTCATTTGACTTGTGGGTTCCTGAAAAGGGTTTAACTGATCT
Source organism: Datura stramonium (assembly GCA_018107945.1). Classification (NCBI taxonomy): domain Eukaryota; kingdom Viridiplantae; phylum Streptophyta; class Magnoliopsida; order Solanales; family Solanaceae; genus Datura; species Datura stramonium. The sequence continues at coordinate 78,736 of JACEIK010004265.1, forward strand.
CTGAGAGGGGAAGGTAACGAGTGATAGGATGACTCATTTTTCCTCGCAACGGGTCGTTCTATGTCTCGTTGGTCCCTGAAGGACAACTGACAGGGATGACCATGACCCAGAAAACGGGTCGTTGTTGCTGACAACGACTCGTTGTCTCGGTCGTTCTGAGACAAAATTTCTAATTTCCCATTATTTTTCATGCAAGGTCTGAGTTTGGTCTAGGAAAGTTTCGGGGTGTTACAAGCACTCTACTCCTAAAAAACTACATGCAACACAATAGAGGAGGGGCACTGGAAATGGAGAAGCGAGAAAGTAAATTAAAATAATAAGAAGAAGAAGAAAGAAGAAAGAATAGAGAGAGAGAGAGAGAGAGCACGAGAGAGGTAGAGTAAAAGAGTAGAATTCATTTTCCATTGAGTTGTAAAAGAGCACCTGCAATGCACACCTAGAAACAGAGAGCGATCACGAGGGAGAAAAGAAAATTAGTGGCTTCTTCTTCTTCTTCTTTTATTTGGGCTGATTTTTATTGTTTTAGTCACCATAAACCTTGATCCTCATAGAAACACATCCAAAAAATTATGATATTTCACTTCATAAATCAATTTTAGTAGCGGCAGTTTGTCACGGGCTTGTCTTTTCAAAGGTCGTGGGACAGCTAAGATGGCTAAACTTCCACCCAAGCTTCAGTCCTCTTGTTGCTCACGAGGCACAAAATGTGCTAAGGATCGGATGGCAATTAAAGAAGGCAAGAAGTAAACTAAGGAAGACAATAGATTGAGGCAAAGAGCCCTTTTAACTTCACTAAATATTGAGAAATCTGAAAATGTGAAGATGGTTACAAAGACTGCCCCTTGAGGCCTATTTATAGTATATACAAGTCCCTACACTACGTTCCATGTGGTTGTGCCAATGTGGCTGTGGCAGGCTGGTTGTGGCAGGCAGGCATGCTTGCTGTGGCAGGTAAGTCAGGCATGCTTGTTGTGGCAGGCTGTGGCAGGCGCGCAGGCATGCTTTGTATGGCGTGTCAGGCATGCGTTTTGGACTGTTCCAAGGTGATGTCTGACTTTGTCTTTGGTTCCTGACATGGACAGCTTATCGGTATGAATACTTGGGCTCGGTTCATCCGTTAAGTGGGAAAAATGCAGAAAATTTAATGGGTTTGCTGGCGGGGCGGTACACTCTCCCCCACCTGATTTGGCGACGACCGCGGCATCGCACGTCTGCAAGTACTTGTGGACCTCATCCTTAAACTGCCACAAGTCTTCGAATTTTTCCCATGACGCCTCTTCAGTGATTGCCCCTTCCAGTGCACAAGAAATTGGGCGCTTGAGTTGCCCCAGCCTTTGCACCGAATTAGTTGGTGGTCAAAAATGGCCTCAATTTGTTTCTTTGTGGCTGCCGGAGTGATAAAAATCTGCGCACGACCTGTCCGGCTCCGTTCCATGTCTTTTGTATCTTCATGATATGGATTTAGCTGTCTGGCATGGAAAACTGGGTATATTTTTAAGTGATGCGGCATGTTCAGTTTGTAAGAAATCTTTCCCACCTTGGCAACAATCTCAAAAGGACCCTCATAGCGTCTAATAAGATTCTGGTTGACGCCGCGTAGGGACTTAAACTGTCGC
>JACEIK010004265.1:107431-129019 GCA_018107945.1 Datura stramonium
ATACTACTTAATATGCTTTAATACCAAACTAGAATTATATTCTTTTTACCAAATAAATTTCTATTTATTCAACTATTTTTTCAAATATAGTTAGCGCAAAAGTTTTACTTTCAATGTGTAACAGCACTTACTAGCTAGTGACTAATGTTTAACCTAAATTTGGATTAAGGATTAAGAATTGAATTTGTAAAATAGGGTCACACAGATGTAATAGCTCTAAGACAATTTGCTTGTACATAATGCAGACAAGATTATGATAATGCAAATTAAATAAACTGTATAATAATAATTAAAGTAGAAGAGATAAAATATTCTTATTGAAGAATTCTTGGTTGAGACAATGAACAATGTTATACTAACTGAGAGCAAATAATTTATGACAACTTGAGAGTGCGGAATATGAGTAGTAGAATTTAGATGCATTACAAGCAGGGGAAAAAGGTAGTTTGGATTGCGAACTGAATTATCTCAGGATTATAGTTTTGGAATCATAATTTCAGAACTAATTTATCCCATTTAAAAGGTGGGATAAAATAATATTAAGTTGAATGAGATAAAGTTGAATATATAAAATTAAGTTTAGGATAAAATTTATACTTTATTTGATAATCAGATATAAAATTTATACCTTCAACAAAATAAATTTTGTGGCAAACTTAATTTTGAGATATTCCATCTTATCTCATGAACCGTGACCAGTACAACACTAAGGGGCCATTTGGTTACTGAATAGGACCCAAGATAATACATGAATAACTTGGCTATTCATGTATTAATTTTTAACATTAATGTTTGATTTTCAAATAGGATAAAAGTTATTCATGTATTATGTTACACCTCGTAAGTCTTCATTGGTTAATCGATACGTGTGTATGTATGTTGAGAGTTTTGGAGTACGACGCAAGCGGGAAAGGACTCGGGGGATGAGCATATGAGCACGTGATCGAGCGAGCAGGAGGTCGGGGCCGAAGGCAGGGCGCACTGGGTGCCGCGCCGCAGCCATGCCAGCATACTGGCCGGCGCGTCGCGCCCGTGTGCTGGCGCTATAGGCAGCAGGTCGCGTCCCCCCTGCCCACCGCCTCAAATTATATATAAACTCCTTCATGTTTAAATGAATCATTCTAATATTTCGCCAAGTCAGAAGAATAGACGTGAGCAATTATTTCATAAGGTTCTCACCGAATAACGCTGTTAAACTCCATTCAGTTGCAAATTCGTCTTGGATAACGAGTTCCGGGTCTACGAGGAACGTATCTATGGAGTTATTTCTTGAAATCTAGCTCGGAGTGTCGGAGTCCCGCCAAGTAGAAGCTATAGAAATCATTTCAAACTGAGTCCTAAATATCTACAAGAGACAAGTGTTTCTACCTTCTAAATTTTCCGAAATTCGTATGTTTTGGGCCGAATTTGACGAAGTTTGATTTGTAGTTAATGTACTTAAAGGATATTATTATTGGCCATTTCCTCGAATTGAAAATAGCTATATTCTCTCAGTGTAAAGACTGTAATTTGGAGGAATCACCGGCTTTAGGTTGGAACTGATTGGGTGAACAGAAATTGGCAATGAAGGTATGTTAAGACTAACTTCTTCGGCAAGTTACTCTCGTCGTAAAATTGCTAAGACTTGTACTTTTGTAACCACTTAAAAATTCGAATGTTGTAGTTAATCGATACGAATAGAATTGAGATTGTTATGTAGTATTTCTAGTTGGGGTTGATCGTATTTCATACGGCCTCTTGCCAGGAATAGCTGGGAGGCTGCTAGTCGTATGAATTGCTTACAGAGCTATAAACTGCTTATGGAGCTATGATGCTACTAACGCTTACAGAGCTATAGATTACTTACGGAGGTACGGTGCTGCAATCGTCTACAAAACTATAGACTGCTTTCGATGCTATGAACTTGAGTTGACTACGGAGCTACTAATTGTCTGAAAGGACAAAAGTGAACCCTTTGGGGCCACATTGAAGTCTCCTATGAACTCCTTCTACGCTAGAGGGCATTGCTGATCCTTACTAGGGCCTAGTGTGCCCGAGACGCCGTTTCAGTCACTTGTAGGGCCATAGGGGTATCAATAGGGGTATATAGACTGATTGACGCTTGTTGGGGCTTATGGGGGCCAAGGTAGATTATCTCTGTATTGATTGTACCGTCCAGGCTTATGGGGGCCCGTTAGGTTCTTGTTTGAGTATTATCTGCTAGTTGTAGCTTATGATTATGACATTGTGTAGGTTAGATTCTAATCCCTGTTGCTAATCACTTTAAGTTCTTTTAGTAGCTTTCATTCAGCTATTTCCATTACTGCCTTATATATTCGGTACATATTGTACTTACGGCCCCATATGGAGCGCTGCATACTTGCCTGCAGGTTCAGACAGATGAATTTCAGGACCTCCTTATAGCAGCTACTCGGGGTCAGCAGATTGGTCAGCTCCTTTCCTTCGAAGTTTCCAGCTAGAGAAGGTTTTCTTGTTTATGTTGTATAATTTTGGGGTAGGTGGGGGCCCTGTCCCGATCACTATTTCACTCTTAGAGGCTTGCAGACTATAGTTCCTAGTTAGTTGTCATTGTTGGCCGTGTGGGGCCTATGTATGTTATATTTTGTATGTTGGCTGTGTGGGACCTAGTTTAGATATCTATTAGAAGCCTTGTCGGTTGTAGTTTATATATAATTGCCTTCCTTCCTTCTGTTATGACTTAGACAACATGGTGGTCTTGTCGGCCCGCATATGATCCTTTTATTATTGTGATTGCTGGGTTAGCTGTTTTTATGCAGGTTCATCGTGCGGCCTTATCAGCCTAAGGCTGTGTTTACAGCCGAGATATAACTACTAGTTTTCTTGATTATGTGTTGCTGGCAGGCACCAGAGGTGCATATGCCCAGCTAGGTCATCTCAGAGTCCAGTGTGGAACTAGGTGCCAGTCATGCCTCCCAAGGTGGGACGTGAAAAACTTGGTATCAGAGCAACGTCGAATCCTAAGAAGTCTATAAGCTGTGTATGGTAGAGTCTTGTTTATGAATGTGCTGTGCACCACATTCTATAAGCAGGAAGCTATGGGGAATGATAGCGCGGTTACCCTCCTTCCTTCTCAAATCGTGATATAGAGCTAAGTGTATAGGATTGAGTCCCTAAGCTTACATTATTCTTCTTATCCACAGAAAAATGTCTGATGCACGATAGACTACGGCTGGTCGGGAGTTGGATACCACGATAGGAGAGGGCACTAGCAGAGTGCCACAGTCGGAGATGGCCCGACCTGAGGGCGAGAGGGAGACATCACCTTGATCTCTCCAGCATTCTCCGCCACACCAGGAGCCTCCCAGGGCAGCAGATACACCAGTATCACCCCCAGTCATCCCTATACCATTAAATCAGGATGTTAGTAGTGTAGTTTATATGTTGGCTCAAATGATGGCCGTTCAGTGTCAGCCGGTGGCACCAGTTTTTGTTGAACCCACTGAGGGGCCGGGAAGTTCGAGGGTTCGTGAGTTTCTTGCCTTGAGTCCTTCGTAGTTTATAGGGACAGACAATAGAGATGATCCTCAGGACTTCTTATATTAGTTGCAGAGAATATTCAGGGTGATGCATGCTTTGTTCACAGATTCAGTTGAGTTGGTAGTGTTTTGTCTATGAGATATAACAGTTATGTGGTATGAGAATCGGGAAAGGTCCAGAGGCAAAGATGTACCCCCACCTGCATGGTCCAGTTTTTCGAAGGCCGTCCTATATCATTATTTGCCTTGAGAGATCCGGCAGGCTGATGGATCAGTTCTTACATCTAGAGCAGGGCAGAATGAGCGTTCAGGAGTACGCATTGAGGTTTGACTCCTTGGCAAGATATGCACTAGCTTTTGTTGATACGGTGCCATCTAGGGTACACCAGTTCATTATGGGGCTTTTCATGGAGTATGTGAAGGCTTGCATTACAGCTACATTGCGTGAGGACATGGATATTTCGTGCATTCAGGCTCTTGCTCAGAATATAGAGGGAATCAAGCAACACCAGTATGAGGCTGAGAGGGTTAGTCGGGAGAAGCACCGGAGAGCTAGACCCACTGATTTGTAGGCAGAGTTTTGAGGGGTCCCAGACCTCGGTTGCCAGGTAGGCCACCTAGACCTTTGCCTATGCAGCAGTAGGGCATCAAGTTAGATCATCGTGGACAGTTAGGTCTGAGCGAGAGTTCACGAGCGTCAGGCTCACAACAGCAAAGAGGCTCAGATCAAAGCAGACCCGTTGTACCGCGTTGTAGAATTTGCAGTCGATAACATTTTCGGAGGTATAGATACGACTCTACTACTTGCTATACTTGTGGAAAAGAGGGTCATATGATGAGGGATTATCTGACCATAAATCAGGGGGATCAAGACCAGCAGAATAGGTCCTCAGCAGGATCGCATGCTCCAGCACCTTCGGCAGGGCGTAGGCCCTCAGCTCCAGCCAACAGATGTAGAGGTAGATCAGGGGCATCCAGTTCTGGCAGTGGTCCGGATCGCACTTACGCGTTACCAGGGCGATAGGATTCAGAGTCATCACCAGATGTTGTGACAGGTACGCTGAATGTTTGCTCTCATCCAGTTTATTCTTTGATAGATCCAGGTTCTACCTTGTCTTATGCTACTCCGCAAGTGGCACGGAAGTTCAGTATAAGACCAAAATTGCTTCAGCGACCATTTTCTGTATCCACACCCATTGGTGACTCTATTATTGCTAAGATGATTTATCGAGGCTGTACAGTAGAGATTGTTGGTCTCCAGACTATAACAGACTTAGTGAAACTAGAAATGATTGACTTTGATGTAATTATGGGCATGGATTGGCTAGCGCCATGTTACGCCAAACTGGAGTGCTGGACCAAAACTGTCTGATTTCACTTTCTCGGGGAGATAGTGCGAGAATGAAAAGGCAATGCAACTATGCCAAAAGGTAGGTTCATATCCTATCTTCACACGAGGAAGCTGACCGTGAAGGGATGTATTTACCATATTGTTAGGGTTCGAGATACTCAGGCAGAATCCACGACTCTTTAGTATATTCCTGTGGCTAGTGAATTTCTGGATGTATTTCCAGACGAGCTTCCTTGTATTCCCCTTGAGCGGGAAATCAATTTCTCTATTGATATGCCACCAGGTACACAACCCATATCAATTCCTCCATAATAAATGGCTCCTGCCAAGTTGAAGGAACTGAATGAATAGTTGAAAGACTTGTTAGATAAGGCTTTATCAGGCCTAGTGCTTGATAACGCTCAAACTCACACTTCCTGATAAAGTATGAAGAGATCATTGTCAATAAATAACCCAACTAAGAGGTTGGGGTCGAACCCACAAGGAATAGGGTAAGATCTAGACTAATGCCGGTAAGTAAACTTGTTGGTGAGTTATCTCCAAATTGGGGGAGTTTAAAGAAAACAATATTAAAACAAAGATTATAGTTGTGATTTAAATCAAGATTGCAAACAACTAGGGTAAGTGTTCCTCATGGGTTCATAACTACTTCGGGTATACCCACGTGATCAATCCCAATGCTTTCTTGTAGAACTGATAACTAGGGTTCATCCAAACGATTGGTTCGTCCCTATTGGATGACTATACTCAATCACCGGCTGTGGTCTCATGAGCGATTACAAACTAACCATTATCAATATGTTCCAAATTTAACTATCCTGCGACCACAGCTCAAGTTAATACAATGATCGTAAAGACCAAGGCTTTGTTGTAATTCTATTTTTCTAATCTCTACCTCTCTAGGTTCAAGCAAGTAAATAATTTGGACAAGTCCTAATGTTGTACACCGTTAAGAAACGTTTAAACATGAAGAGAATATAATACAAGCTTTTTGCATTGGTTTTGAATCACTTTTGTGCAACCCTAATTCGTTATTTCACCATGGTTCCCACAACCCCTAGTTGTGGAGGTTTTAGCCTCTCATGGTTGTAAGATTATAATTTTTATTCATAGACAAACACATNCTCATGGTTGTAAGATTATAATTTTTATTCATAGACAAACACATAATTAAATACTTACAACAACAATTGGAAGGAAATCAGATTTGATTATCAAAGAATAACCTCAAGAACAATGTAGGAAATCAAGAATTTGATCCCAAGAATTGCTCCTCAAAACTTGATAAAAATTAACAAAAATAATCCTTCACACGCCTACTAACTCAATTCTGTCCTTCTCTAATTAAAAAAATGTAAAGGCTATTTATACAGACACTAGAAACCTTTTCCTAAGCTAATAGTGAGTTTTCCATATCTGGTGTCGATTGTATCACGACTGGACCTATGACCTGTAGCAGGATTGTATGGGTCGTACCTACTTTCTGTAAGTTCTTGGCTGTTACAGATTTGGTTAAGTGTTGGCATGATGGTATGACTCGTACCTTCATCTTACAAGTCGTACATTGCTTTCGTGGTTTGAACCTAAGAACTCTGACATCTTCTGAAATTCTTCATGAGTGTTGTGGTACGATTTGTACCTTCTTTCCATGGCTCATTTTGTATATAGTGTTTGAAGTTCTTCCAAGTACTAAAAAATCTTCTGAAGTTCACCACGGCTCCTGGTAAGGTTCATACATTGATGCCATGGTTCATGAGTCCATCCATACCAAGAATCTGTCTTTGTGCAATTTCTTCTGAATAACTCTGTGACTCCCATTATGGCTCATACTGAGAGTCGTATGTTGACTTCTTCCCGCTTCAGCTTTCTGACTTTCCTCATGGTTATCAGTACTGCTCGTACAATCAAGGTACGACTCGTATTGAGATTGGTACTTTGGCTGATTTTCTACATTTTAAGGCCTTTTTTGCATATCTTTGCTCCAACACTTATTTTTCCTGAAATCAAAGTAAAATTTTCTCATATCCATATAAACATACTTAAGTCCATGCTATTTTCTCAGTTTTAAGCGTCAAAAGTGCTGTAAACTCACAACACATCAACACCCTCAATTTAAGACTGTTGCATGCCCTTAGAAAAAGAAAAATAAAAACTAAATATGACGCTTAACTAGAAAAATAAACCTAGGATACTATAGCCAACATCAAACAAAATTTTCACTACGACGCAAAAAGCTTTTGACCCTTTTCTTGTGAACCAAATCAGCACATGCACTACAAACAACCATAACATATGATAAACAGGGATCAAGATATGTCATCTAGCTATCAACAGGTAGTCAAGTCATCATCGATGCTTTTTACACACACCACTGGTAAAGTTAAACACAAATCATGTACCCTCACAACAAATGAAGTCCCCCACTCACAGATATAGTAAAATGTATATCATGGGACTAAACAAGCGAGACTCTCACTCTCAGAAAGAAGTTTCAAGTACTGCATATCGGATACCATAGGCTTGCCCTAATTTTCTCTACTTCGATTTGTCAGATGGTCAGGTTAGGATCACTATAGGACTTGCTTTGGGTTGTAATTTAGGCTTTTGGTTGGGTATAGTAGATATGAGATTTTTTGAGTGACTAAAACCCTTCCTTGGCACTACATACATGTGCCTTCATTTTTTTTTTTATACTTTTTTCACCCTTTTCTTCTTGCATTTTTTCCTCCCTTTCACCCTTTTTTATACATTTATATGAGTGTGGTATGTTTCTTCAGACTTTTATGCATCATTCTCTTTTTATGTTTTCTTTTTTAACTTTTCCTTCTTTTTCTTTTTCTTTTGTCACAACACAACTCATTTTCCACCTTTTTTTTCTTTTCTCTCCCTTTTTCACCTTCCCAATCTTTATGCACCCCTACTCTAGCCACACTCAACTTATGCATGCCTATGTTGAGGTTCACAATATCCAAGGAGGGACCAGGGCCAAACCAGGTTCATTATAAACACTTGGGCACGACTAATTGGTTAATCAAAGAAAAATGGTCTATTTAAGGCTCAAAAATTTGGATCAAGGGAATCATATGACTTCAGTAGGGTTATTTAAGCTAAAAATGGGCTAAACAAGAATGACTTATGATCATCTCCTAACCAACCATCGTAAAACCTATGCAAAAATCAACCGAGCAAGTTCTAAATCCTCTACACAGTATTGAACAAGGTATTAGACCTCACTCACTCATGGTACACGAATTGCATTCATTCTACCTGTCCGGTTTATTCATGGCTTAACAAATACTACACATGCTAATATACTAAATGACATAAAAAGATCCATAGAAATCATGCATGCAATCACAAGTACACAACTAATTCATCAATTTTTTTTAAACAGGGTAAATTTTTCAAAATGTCAAAACTAGTGCACTTTATTGCTGAGTACTCCTAAGTTACTTTCTAATTAAATAAAAATCACAAAAATAAAATCCTAAATATGCTGGTTCTACTAGATAGCATGCCCGAGGGAAAAGAAATACGGCAAGAAAAATCCTCGGACGAATCGAAAATCAAAAAATACAAGTATACCCCCTCCCCTTTTTAAAAATTGTGCTTCGCCCTCGAAGCATAGAATGTAAAAACTGAGGGAAGGGAACATACCTGCGGCTCTCTAAGCACTCTTGTCAGCCTATGGAGGAGGTGCCTCGGCTGCAATCGTGGCGCTGGCAATGGCCAGCGCACCACTGGTGGATCAATAGGGGGAGTGGCTACCCTCTTAGTAGTCTCGGCTGTCTCTACGGCCTATGGAATGTCGGGGCTGAATGTGGCTCGCCCGAAGCGTCCCCACCACTGTTAAGCTCTGTCTGGGCCATGGTGGAGCTCCCTACTCCTTTAGCTCATTCCTGCAGCTCTGACAAGTGTCCGTCGTGAGTCTGCAAGCTCTCTACTCGTGCCTGCTTGTGTTCTCTTTTCTCTCTCTTCTTTCTCTTTCTCGGGGTCTCTTCTCCAACATCCTTAGAGACCCTCTTTTTTTCTTTTTCTTTCCTTGTTACTGTGGGCTCCCAGTAGGCCGCCAGGTCAAGCTTCTCATCTATGTCAGCATCGAGGTCAGGAAGAGTGGGGGCTGCTATGACTGCCGGCTGCCGTGACGGCAGCTTGGCCACTTGGCTCCGAAGATCCCCCAACTCCTCATAGAGGTTAGCCGTCTCAGTCTTCCGGCCATGCGTGTAGAACCTGCTTTCAAATCCATTTAATCTGGCATACAGGCTTGCGCAACTGTCTCAATCTCGACCTTCACCCAAGGCTTAACATTCTTCATCATTTATTGGTCTTCCTTTTGGCCATGGTCAGTCTTTTGGCTAGCTTCTGGAGAAATTCCTGGGGCACTAGGATGTATTCAGCTGGGGTCTGACTTGAGAGGCTGGTATATGGTGCAGTAGAAATATTGGGAGCTGCATCTAAATAACCGGCATCTATAGTTGGTGTCTCGCCCTGCTCCTGTGAAGTGGGGGCATTCACCTGTGCTCCCCCAATTGGTCGAGTTAGTGGAACTGTTGTGGAAAGTCAGGCCCGACTTATTGAGTTCATTTCATCTAGATCAGGTTAATATCAGTTATCCACTGTCCTCCAATCAGGAACTCCTCACCCCGATGCACTGTGATGCCTACCTCTGTGCATAATCTGATGACGAGACTCGGGATTGAGATAGTAGTGCTCAATCTTATAGCCTGATCTCGCATCTCCTCTGCAATGACCCTCGAAATGTTGATGGGGTATCTGGACATGATACAGGCCACCAAAGCTGCTCTATCTGCACTGAGGGTATTGTCATTGACTGTCGGTTCCAACTGATGGTGCAATAATGTCCAGCAGACCTTCGCTATGAAATTTAGGTAATTCTTTGTAACCTGCTTTCCGCTAGTGACCCACTCTGCCTCTTCTTTGTCCTCAACGATAAAAACAAAAAACCACTGTATCTTCCTCCTCCTTTTATCAAAGCCCAGCTACTTGATCTGTTTTAATGCCTCCACCCGATATTCGTATTCTGGCGTAGCATGTGGAGGTATAAACTGGGGCCCATATAATATCCGAGCCATAGTGCACTTGGATATGTCGACCTATCAACCTCTAACCAGGACACTCTCCAGCTTGGGCTGATCTTTCAATTTCCTCCCCTCTTTAGCCTTCTGCTCCATGGTTGCCAAATAGTTGGCATAGAACTCTCGGACAATTTCTGCAGTATACTGGTTCAGAGGCCTAGCCATCCATTCAAAGCCATAGAAGCTAAATATCCGCTTCATCTCCTCCACCTCATTCAATGAATTTGTGAGGATCCACGGCTCTTCTTGAATGCTCTGCCTAGATTTGTTTTTGGTAGTGAGAGAAATGCCCTGCTCATATATCTCCTGGGCTCCTGGCACTCTCCGCCGAATAGTTCAGTTCTCCCTAGGTGGAGTCTGCTTTTGCTCGGAGTTTGGTGCCCCCTCCTCTGATCCAACACCGCTGCTTGCATCTCCTGATTGGGTCTCCTTGGACCCCTCTTCTTCATTAGAGATGCTTCCCGACTCCTGAGCTCTTTCCTCAACTCCCTCCTTAGATTGGGGAGCACCGGTAGATGTGGTAGTAGCCGCCATGGCTTCGGCTTTGGCCTTTTCCCTCGTGGTTCGGGTCCCATCAGTGTCTGATGTGTCGACCCTATACTTCTCTACTGAACCACTAGGGGAGCTTCCGTGATCAAATTCGGAGGTTTCATCAAGTAATGTCCTCCGTGCAGTTGCCTTTGATGCTTTGCGCTAATTGTCATTGTACCTGTAGTGAAAAAGGGTTAGAATTCCATATTTGATAAAAAGAAAGAAAGAACAAATTCCTCTGTAGTTTATCATGGATCAACAGTACATATTGTACCTTGGAGGTATGATCCGTACTGAGACCCGTAATATCTCAGGTCAGTGCCACGTCTCTGAGGTAGGACTCATACCATGAAGGTACGGTCCGTACCACGAGTCATATGAGGATTCCCCTGTACAACAATTTTTATGTATTTTTCCACGACTTATGGACAACCCATAAGTCGATTTCATGAGTTGTAGGAAGGATTGTACTGTCACTTGTGGACTTGACCCTTTTCCAGATTCTTGGTACGACTGCCAGATACGAATCGTAGCAGTAAACCACAAGCCATACTAGGATTCGTACCTTGTGATTTTTTCAAATTTGGCTTGGAACAGTCCCAACGAGCCATCCTACGAGTCATAGTATGAAACCACGAGTCATAGGAAGGCTTGTGAAGCCTGACCCTGCCTCAAATTTGTTTCAGTTTGTGAGGGGTCTTAATTTAAATTTGGGTACTCAGAATTCCCCAATTTTAGGCATGCATTCAACTAGTTTTACCACTACTCATTCCTCCCTTTTTTAATCATGACCTGTAACTCAATTTTTAATAGTCCAATGCAAAATTTAATCAAGTTCGAGCTTTAACTTAGTTGCACACAGCTCAGTTACATCCTTGGTCGTTGTCCTTTTTCCATTTTTTTGCAATGAGAGGACTCTTAGGGGTTTTAACAAATTTTTATCAAGCATACAAGCTATATTTATCAATTTGAAGGAATACACTTACTTGAAAATTGATACTTCAACTATGGATCAAGACTAGGGTTCGAGTGATGATCTCTCGATGTAATCACTGAGTTAGAACTTGTTCAATACTTCTTGGTGATGACTTACGGTGTGAGGGAGTCATGAGTTTAGGTTTAGTGAGTGTGGGAGAGTAGTACAATTCGTTTAGGCTTTTATAGGTCCTAGGGCCGATTTTTAAAAATCTGGGCCGAGTGGGGTTAATATAAAGTTTTTGACCAGTCACGACTTATACCACGAGTCGTAGGACGATCCTACGAATCGTCCCTTGGACCCATACTTAGAGAAATTTAGGGACTTACCTATGGACCTACGAGCACATCTTACGATTGTACAACATGGGTATGATTCGTACTATGACTCGTAGGTCTTTGCTTTTCATTGTGGTTCATTCCTTGCGGAGTTCATAGCCACAGTGAGTACTACGACCCGTACAATGAAGTTACAAATTGTAGGACCAACTGTACCCTGAACTCATGCACTGAAGTACATCTCTGCTTCTCACCACGACTCGTGCTACGATTTGTACAACCTCTCACGAGTCGTACTGAGAACCGTAGCACCTTCCTAGTAAGCAATTTATCTGCCACCTGTTTTTGTCTCCCCTGCACACGAAATACACATTGGTTAATTAACTTAGGTTTCCTTCCAAGAAGCGCTTGATTTAATGTCGTGTCACAACACAGGTGGCTCGGTTACTCAGAATCACAAAACCACCACTTGGGTAGCCTTCCAAGAAGCACCTGATTTAATGTCGCGGCATGATGCAAGTCTATAGACTACTCAAACTTCGTCAGGGAACTCAGATTCATCTTCTATTGCTGAGACCACTCTGTATTATTTCGATTGATTCATTGACCGACAGATGTTGAAGGTGACCTCTTCTTTATTAAGTCTGAATTTCAACTGGCCAGCCTCCACATCTACTAAGGCCCTCCCAGTGGAAAAGAATGGTCTCCCCAAAATGACGGAGACCTTAAAATCAACCTTGCAATCAAGGATCATGAATTCCACCAGGAATATAAATCTATCAACTTTTACAAGCACATCGAATTGGATCCCAGAGGCTTCTTCACAGTTCTATCGGCCATCAACAGCCACATGGTAGTTGGTGTGGGGGCTCCTAAGCCCAGCTGCTTAAACACATCCAGTGGCATCAGATTGATCCTTGATCCAAAATCACAGAGTGCCCTTGCGAACTCAACATTGCCAATTGTGCATGGAATAGTAAAGGCACCTGGATCTTTCTTCTTCTAAGCTAGAACCCGTGAAGCTATTGCACTACAATGGTGAACATCATCAATGGGCTCATAGCTCGCAAAGCTCTTCTTCATCACAAGGACCTTCATGAACTTGGCATATCCAGGCTTTTGTTCCAATGCCTTGATGAATGGTATGTTTACAGATAACTGTTTGAGCATTGAGAAGAACTTCTGAAACTTACCATTCTCCGCCTTCTTATTTATTCTTTGGGGGAACAGTGGCACTGGTCGTGGAATAGCCTTGTACATTTGCGTGGCTCCTTATTCAGGTTCAGGCCCATTTTCAACATTTGGGGCCTCAATCAACTCAGCGTCCTCATTATGTTCCTTCTCAGCAACATCATCTTCTTCTTCGATTACGCTTTATTTCTTTATTTCAACTACAACTAGTAGAGGGGGGGGTCAACCATGGTCTTCTCACTCCTAGTCATCACAACTATACAGTGACCATCATTCTTTGGATTCTAGACTATGTTGCTAGGTAGTGTACCCTTCTGCCCAGGGTTCTTAGATGCTGACAGTTGCCCTACCTACTATTCGATCCGCTTAATAGCTGTCGCATGTGAATCCACTCTCTGACCCATGCTTGATATATCACTATGGATGTATTTCAATTGATCATCTGTAGCCTCACCTTCTTTAGCATCTCAGCCATCATGCTCTATAATTTCGACTGTCCAACCTCCCCTCACGTGCATTAGGAGGCATGTACAATCCAACTCAGTCATTGCAGTAACTATCATTCCTTCTCCATTCTCCCTCGTGCTTATGACCTCAGCTTCTATCTTTGTACCCATTCCGGTTATAGTTGTCTCTATATTGGTCCAGCCTTGGTTTTTAGAACTTTTGCGCCAAGTGTCTTGTCCATACCCTTGGGCGTTGGCTCAGAAACCTGCCATCTGATTTTCTAAGAAGTTTACCTCCTCCTCGAAATCTGAATGGTCTAGCCCTAGCTCCTGTCCCTGTGTCCCAATTGCATTCACCTTTATGGATCCAACTCCCATGATGTGCTTAGTAAGCATCCAACGATGTGCGCATATGACCCAATTCCTGGTCATGCTTTTTTTCTTTCCTACGTTGGTCTGCAGTCAAACCAACAACATATGTATCGACCATTACGTCTGCTTCCCGGGTGTGCCATACTCTGTTTGTTTTTGTCACCTTGTCAAGAATATTAGTAGCTTGTTCCCATGTGTGACTCATAAAAGTGCTCCTCTTGCCACTATGTCTATTACTGCTTTTGTACTATTGTTCAACGATCTATAGAAAATCTCCAATAGACTGTTATCAGGGATTTTGTGGTTCGGGCACTTGGTCAACTTGTTTTTGAACCTCAACTATGTATCATGAAGTGCCTCAGTGTTCAATCATCCTTAAGCTGAAGCATCCTGGAGGGTGAAAAGAATCTCTTTAAGAAGGCTTGCTTGAGCTCCCTCTAGTTGGTAATGCAGTCGTAGGGAAACTCTGATAACAATAATGTGGCCTCCCCAAATAGAGAGAAGGGAAGAGTCTTATCCTTATAGAATCTTGGCTGACTCCGGGCAACTTGTACGCCTTGCATGTTCCCATGAAATTCATCAGGCGCAGGTTGGCATCATCAGCTGCATGACCACTAAACACCCCTTTCATGTTGAACAACTAATCATGGTGCTAATGATATCAAATATGGCCCCAACAGGCAGTGGTGGTGGTACAATGGCTCCGATTGACCCGACTTCATTGATGTCTAGGTCATCTTCATCTAAGAACTGAGGGGCATATCTTTGGCCTCTATTTCCCCTCCCATGTCAACCAGTATTTACGACCTCATATCGAGCATCCTCTGCATCCTGAAGTGTAGCTTGCCAAGCTAGCTCGTCTTGCCTAGCTTTTTCAGCTTTACGTGCATCTCTTTTCTCCTGGTTTTCCATTCTACATAGTGTTCGTTCAAGTTTGAGATCGAACGGAATCAGGGGGTTTCCACTCCGACGAGTACTAGGCATTCACCAAGCAATAACCTGTGGATATTCAAAAATAAAAAGAAAACATAATTCAGGATATAGCAACTCAAATACAAGCAATTAATCTATTCTTAGCCATAATCCCCAGCAATGGTGCCACTTTTTGATAACAATCAAACTCACACTTCCTAAAAAAGTATGAAGTCGTCGTTGTCAATAAAGAACCCAACTAAGAGGTTTGGGTCGAACCCATAGGAAATAGGGTAAGATCTAGACTAATGCCAGTAAGTGAACTTGTTGGTGAGTTATATCTAAATTGGGGGAGTTTAAAGAAAACAATATTAAAACAAAGATTATAGTTGTGATTTAAATCAAGATATGCAAACAACTAGGATAAGTTTTCTCCATAGGTTCATAACTACTTGGGGTATACACACGTGATCAATCCCAATGTTTACTTGTAGAACTGATAATTAGGGTTCATCCAAATGATTGTTTCATCCCTATTAGATGAATATACTTAATCACCGAGTTAGGTCTCATGAGCGATTTCAACTAACCGTTATCAATATGTTTCAAATTTAACTATCTTGCAACCACAACTCAAGTTAATACAATAATCATAAAGACCAAGGCTTTGTTGTAATTCTCTTTTCCTAATCTCTACCTCTCTAGGTTCAAGCAAGTAAATAATTTGGGCAAATCCTACTATTCTACATCGTTAAGAAATGTTTAAACATGAAGAGAATACAATACAAGCTTTTTTCAATGGTTTTGAATTACTTTTGTGCAACCCTAATTCGTTATTCCAGCATGGTTCCTACAACCCCTAGTTGTGGAGGTTTTGGCCTTTGATGGTTGTAAGATTATAATTTGTATTCATAGATAAACACATAATTAAATATTTACGGGAATAATTGGAAGGAAATCAGATTTGATTATCAAAGAAAAACCTCAAGAACAATATAGGAAATCAAGAATTTTATCCCGAGAATTGCTTCTCAAAACTTGATAAAAATTCACAGAAGTAATCCTTCACACGTCTATTAACTCAATTTTGTCCTTCTATAATTAAAATAAAATGTAAAGGCTATTTATATAGACATTAGAAACATTTTCCTAAGCTAATAGGGAGTTTTCCATATCTGGTGCCGACTGCGTCATGACTGGACCTACGACCCGTAGCAGGATTGTACGGGTCATACCTGCTTCCCGTAAGTTCTTGGCTACTACAAATTTGTCTAAGTGTTGGCATGTTCGTATGACTCGTACCTTCATCCTATGAGTCGTACATTGCGTCCATGGTTTTTCCTTGAGAACTCTGACATCTTTTGGAATTCTTCACGAGTGTTGTGGTCTGATTCGTACCTTCTTGCCACGAATCATACTGTCTATAGTGTCTAAAGTTCTGTCAAGTACTGAAAAATCTTCTAAAGTTCACCATGGCTCCTAGTATGGTCCGTACATTGATGCCATGATTCGTGAGTCCTTCTGTACCAAGAATATGCCTTTGTGCAATTTCTTCTGAATAATTCCACGACTCCAATTATGGCTCGTACCATCTTGGTACTGCTCGTACTGCGAGTCGTATGTTGCCTTCTTCCCACTTCAGCTTTATGACTTTCATCACGGTTCTTAGTACGTCTCGTATAATCAAGGTACGACTCGTACTGAGATTGGTACTTTGGCTGATTTTCTGCATTTTAAGGCTTTTTCTGCACATCTTTGCTCCAACACTTATTTTCCCTAAAATCAAAGTAAAAGTTCATCATATCCATATAAACATACCTAAGTCCATGATATTATCTCAGTTTTAAGCATCTAAAGTGCTGTAAACTCACAGCACATCAGTGCTTTGCCGTGGGGTGCACCGATTTTGTTTGTAAGGAAGAAGGATGGCTCCCTACGAACGTGTATAGAATATCAACAGCTGAATAAGGTAACTATTAATAATAAATGCCCCCTTCCCAGGATAGATGACTTGTTTGATCAGCTGCAGAATGCAAAATATTTCTCCAAGATCGACTTGAGGTCAGGATACCACCAGGTGCAAGTTCGGGAGAAAGATATTTTGAAGTCGGCTTTTAGAACTAGATATGATCATTTTGAGTTTCTAGTCATGTCCTTTGGTTTGACAAATGCTCCAACAGTGTTCATGGACTTGATTAACAAACATCTTGAGGACATATTTAGATCTATTTGTAATAGTATTTATTGACGATATCCTAGTGTATTCCTGCTCAGAAGCTGAACATAGAGATCATTTGCGAACAACACTCCAGGTCCTCAGAGATCGCAAACTGTATGCAAAATTCTCTAAATGTGAGTTTTGGTTAAACTCTATAGCTTTGTTGGGCCATATTGTGTCAGCTGCAGGTATTTAGGTTGACTCACAGAAAATAGAAGTTATAAATACTTGGCCATGACCCATGACTCCAACGGAGGTGCATAACGTTTTGGGGTTAGATGGATATTCCAGGAGGTTCGTAGAGGGATTCTCTTTCCTATCAGCACCATTGAAGAGGATGACTCAGAAGGCAACCAAGTTTAAGTGGACCAAGGCTTATGAGCAGAGTTTTCAGGGGTTGAAGGATAGATTAACATCTACACCAGTGTTGGACCTACCACAGGGTTCAAAGGATTATGCGGTATATTGTGATGCTTTTTGCATTTGGGTTAGGGTGTGTTCTGATGCAGCACAACAAGGTAATTGCCTATGCTTCCAAGCAATTGAGGAAGCACGAAAGTAACTACCCTGCCCATGATTTAGATTTAGCTGCAGTAGTTCATGCGCTGAGGATTTGGAGACATTATCTATCTGGTGTTCATGTGGATATTTTTACTGATCATAAAAGCCTCCAATATATTATCACGTAGAAAGAGTTGAATTTGTGATAGTGCCATTGGCTAGAGTTGCTAAAGACTACGATGTAAATATCTTATATCACCTAGGGAAGGCTAATATTGTAGCTGATGCCCTTAGTCATAGATCCATGGGCAGCCTAGCATATTTGAGGCCAGAACAGTGGGAAATGGCTCGAGAGCTACACCAGCTAGCCAATCTAGCAGTCCGGGTAGTAGATTAAGAGGATAGCGGGGTCGTGATTCAAAATACAATAGTGTCATCTATAGTTGTAGAGGTAAAGGAGTGACAATACGAGGACCCTAGCCTAGTGCAACTCAGAGACAAGGTTCAGCAGGGCGAGCTTTTGACCTTTTGGTTAATAGGAGATGGTGTCTTGAGATTTAGAGGTCAAATCTATGTTCCAGATATAGTAGGGCTTCGCTAGTAGATTATAGCAGAGGTACATTATTCTCGTTACTCTCTTCATCCGGGTTTGACGAAGATGTACCATGATGTAAAGGAGATATATTGGTGGCCTGGAATGAAGAAAGGTGTAGCTGAGTTGTAGCATAGTACCCTAATGGCCAGCAGGTAAAAGTTGAACATCAAAAACCTGGCGGACTGACTCAAGATATAGCCGTTCATACGTGGAAATGGGAAGTGATTAACATGTATTTTGTTACAGGATACCTTGCACCAGAAGTAAATTTGACTCTATCTGGGTCATTGTTGACAGGTTGATGAAATTAGTCCATTTCTTTCCAGTCAGGACTACATTATCAGCCAAAGATTATGCTGAGTTATTTAGGCACAGCGCACCATTCAGATGCTTAAGGATATGTTGCGGGTGTGTGTGCTAGACTTTAGAGGGAGTTGAGATGAGCACTTACCCCTTATTGAGGTTACGTACAATAACAGTTATCATTCCACTATTCGGATGGCTCCTTATGAGGCTTTATATGGGAGAAAATACAGGTCCCCCATAGAATGGTTCGAAGTAGGGGAATCAGGGTTGATTGGACCTGATATGATACATCAGTCGGAAGAAAAAGTGAAACGTATCAGAGAGCAGTTGCTGACAGCCTAGAGTCGTCAGAAGTCCTATTCCGATGTTTGGCATACGGACTTAGATTTTTATGTTGATGATTGGGTATTCCTTAAGGTCTCACCTATGAAGGGCGTTTTATGATTTGACAAAAATGGAAAGCTTAGCCCTAGGCTCATTGAGCCATATCGGATCCTTCGCAAGATAGGTTGAGTAGCTTATGAGTTAGAATTACCTTCAGAGCTAGAATCTACTCATCCAGTTTTCATGTGTCAATGCTTCGAAAGTGCATAGGGGACCCGTCTCGGGTTGTTCAGGTGAAGGATGTTCAAACCACTGAGGAGTTGTCCACGAAAAGACCCCCGTTGCTATACTAGATCAGCAGGTTTGTAGATTAAGGACTAAGGATGTAGCCTCCGTTAAATTCTTATAGAGGAATAGGTGAGGCTGAGGATGAAATGAGGTATGGATATCCTTACTTATTTTAGGCTTGACTCAGATTATGCAGCTAAGGTGAGATTGTTGTTCAGTTATTGTTTTGTTTCTTATGTTATCAATGTTGATTAGTTACTCACGTTTATGTTATAGAGTAGTTGCTTGTAGTGTCCTGTAAGACGCCTATGTTGGACTTCTCTGTGTTTCAGGTTTCCAAATAGTCCATATTACAGAGGGGACTCTGCCAAAATTTTTTTGGCATTGGTTAAAGGAGTTGAGTGTCTTAAAGCTTAGATTACATTTGAGGACGAATGTTCCTAAGGGGGGAATGATGTCACACCCCGTAAGTCTTTGTTGGTTAACCGATGCGTGCGTATGTATATTGAGAGTTTTGGAGAATGATGCATGGGGTAAAGGGCTCAAGGGATGAGCATATGATCATGTGGTCGAGCGAGAAGGAGGTCGGGGCCGGAGGTAGGGCGCACCGGGCACCGCGCCGTGCAGCCATGCCTGCGCACTGGCCGGCGAGTCACACCCGTGTGCTAGCGCTATGGGTGGCGCGCTACGACCCCCTACCCACTGCCTCAAATTATATATAAACTTCTTCATGTTTAAATGAATCATTCTAATATTTCCCCATCTTAGAAGAGCAGACGTGAGCGATTATTTCGTAAGGTTTTCACCGAATTACACTGTCAAACTCTGTTCAATTGAAAATTCATCTCGGATAATGAGTTCGGGGCCTACGAGGAATGTATTTACGAAGTTATTTATTGAAGTCTAGCTCAGAGTGTTGAAGTCCCGCCGAGGGGAAGCTGTAGAAATCATTTCAAATTGAGTCATAAGCGACTACAAGCGACAAATAAGTGTTTCTACCTTCTAAATTCTCCGGAATTCGTACGTTTTGCACCAAATTGGATGAAGTTTGATTTGTAGTTAATGTACTTAAAGGATATTGTTATTAACCGTTTCCTTGAATTGAAAATTGTTGTATTCTCTCAGCGTAAGGGATGCAATTTGGAGGAATCACCGGCTTTAGGTTGGAACTAATTGGGTGAACAAAAATTGACGATTAAGGTATGTTAAGGCTAACTTCTTCGGCAAGTTACTCTAGTCGTAAGACTACTACGACTTGTACTTCTGTAACCATTTAAAAATTCGAATGTTGTAGTTAATCTATACGAATAGAATTGAGATTGTAGCATAGTATCCCTAGTTGGGGTTGACCATATTTCGTACAGCCTCTCGCTATGAATAGCTAGTGGGCTGCTAGTCGTACAAATTTCTTACGGAGCTATGATACTGCTAACACTTATGGAGCTAAAGATTGCTTATGGAGCTACGATGCTGCTATCGTCTATAGGATTATAGACTGCTTTTGGGGCTATGAAATTGAGTTGCCTACGGAGCTACTAATTGTCTGAAAGGACTAAAGTGAAGCCTTCAGGGACACATTTAAGTCTCCTATGAACTCCTTCTATGCCAGAGGGAATTGCTGAACCTCACTAGGGCCTAGTGTGCCTGAGACGCAGTTGCAGTCACTTGCAGGGCCTTAGGGGTACCAATAGGGGTATATAGACTGATTGATGCTTGCTGGGGCTTATGGGGGCCCAAGTAGGTTATCTCTATGTTGATTTTACCTTCCAGGCTTATGGGGGACCGATTAGGTTCTTGTTTGAGTATTATCTGCTAGTTGTAGCTTATGATTATGACATTGCACAGGTTAGATTCTAATTCCTGTTGCTAATCACTTTAAGTTCTTTTAGCAGCTTTCATTCAGCTATTTCCATTACCGCCTTACATATTCGATACATATCTTACTGACGCCCACATTTTGGGCGCTGCATACTTGCCTGCAGGTTCGGACAAACGAGTTTTAGGACCTCCTTAGCCACTACTCGGGGTCAGCACATTGGTCAGCTCCTTTCATTCGGAGTTACCTGTTAGAGAAGGTTTTCTTGTTTTTTTGTATAGTTTTGGGTAGGTCGGGGCCCTTTCCCAACAATTATTTCACTCTTAGAGGCTTGCAGATTATAGTTCCTAGTTGGTCATGTGGGGCATATGTGTGTTATGTTTTGTATGTTAGCCGTGTGGGGCCTAGTTTAGATATCTGTTAGCAGCCTTGTCGGCTGTAGTTTATATATAACTGCTTGCGTTCCTTCTGTTATGACTTAGACTGCATGATGGTCTTGTCAGCCCGCATAGGATCCTTTTATTATTGTGATTGCTGGGTTAGCTGTTTTTATGCATATTCATCGTGCGTCCTTGTCAGCTTGAGGCACAACCAAGATATAACTATTCATTTTCTTGATTATTTGTTGTTGGCAGGCATCAGAGGTGGATATGCTCAGCTAGGTCAGCTCAGAGTCCAGTGTGGCACTAGGTGCCAGTCATGCCTCCCAAGGTGGGGCATGACATATTAATTTTATACAATATTTGGTTGGTAGGTTCTAAATGCTATATAAAAGTTATTCATGTATTAATTTTATACGGTGTTTAGTAGTGTTTTGATAATTCTACATAATTAATACTCATATAACTTATGAGAAAATCTATATATAATTTTATGCGGGGTTAGAAGGT
>JACEIK010004266.1:8120-24585 GCA_018107945.1 Datura stramonium
CAAGGATGGAAAACTTTGCAATATAATAACTAACTCATGTTTTCTTATCAAGAACAGACAAGAGGTGAGGTAGACGGTGGATATGGGTGCGTTTCCGGCGTACTGCGAGAGGGAGAAGGGCGACGAAAATTGGTTTGCCGGTTGTTCGATGGCTGGTTTCGGTAGAGAAGAGAATGAGAGGGGAGAGGGCGGCGCCGCTGCCAGAGCAGTGGTGGTGGTGGCGCGGGAGATGAAGAAGAAAGAGGGGAAGAAGGGAGTGAAGCGGCTGCCGGCAGTGATTTGTCACCGGAAAATATGGGGAGAAGGGAGAGAGGGTGGTCTGGCGATGAGGGAGAAGAGGTAGAGAGAGAGGTGACTGGTTGGGTTTGTTTTATGGTGGTGGCCGGAGGACTCGTCGGCATGGTGGTTTTACCGGAAGTTATGGAGGGTATAGTGTTCTCCGACTAGGGGGTAGTGGTGTGCGACGGAACGAAAGGGAAGAGGAGCGAGGTTCACACCTGATCTGGTTGGTGGTGGCGTCGGGCTTCGCCGAAAAAAGGAGAAGAGGGGCTGGTTTTGGTGTTCCGGCCAACGGTGGCTAGAATAATTGGAGGAAACAGCGGCGGCTTGCATGCAACTATGGAGGAGGGGACGCCGGATTTTTGACGAAGAAGGTGAGAGGCGGCCAGTTTGGTAGTTTTCCGGTGGGAGGTGGTGGTGTGCGACGAAGGTTGGTTTGGACGACGTGGGGGAGAGGAAGAAGACGACTGGAAGAGGTGCGGTCGCAGGTAGTAGAGGCGAGGAAGAAGGTTGCCGGCGTTAATGGAGGTTGGCGGCCGAGGGAGAAAGGAGAGAGGGAGGGAAAACGGCGGCCGGAGTTGTGAGCTTTTTCCGCCAGTGAGATGGTGGTTTGGTTTTGCCGAAGAAGCAGCGGTAGTAGGAGGTGTGCGGCACCGGCCTTTTGTGGTTTTCCGGCCGTGAAAGTGAGAAGAGAAGAGGGCCGGCGGTGCAGCAGGGAAGAGAAAGGAAAGGGAGAGGGGTCTGGCGGCTGCCGTTTGCGGTGCTGCTGAGTTGACCGAGGCTCCAAATGTTGAAAACGAGCCTGAAGCTGAACAAGGAGAAAATCAAGGAGCTACACAAATTTACAAGGCTATTCTATGACCACTGCCATCGTTCCCTCAAAGAATGAAGAATAAGGCAGAGAATGGTAAGTTTCAAAAAATATTTTCAGTGCTCAAATAGTTATCTGTAAACATACCAATAGTCAAGGCATTGGAACAAATGCCGAGATATGCCAAGCTTATGAAGGACCTTATGACGAAGAAGAGGTCCGTGAGCTGAGCCTATGGATAATGTGCATCATTGTAGTGATGTAGACTCATAGGTCCTTGCCAAGAAGAAGGAAGATCCGGATGCCTTCACTATTCCATGCATAATTGGAGATGTTGAGTTTGCAAGGGCACTCTGTGATTTGGGAGAAAGCATCAATCTGAGGTTATTGGTTGTGTTTAAGCAGCTAGGCTTGGGAACCTTCACACCGACTACTATACGGCTACTGATGGGAGATTGGACTATGAAAAAACCTGTGGGGATCCTATTCGATGTGCTTGTTAAGGTTGATAGATTCATGTTCCAAGTGGACTTCGTGATCCTAGATTGCGAGGTTGATTTTGAGGTCCCTATAATTTTGGGGCGACCATTCCTTGCCACTGGGAGAGCCTTAGTAAATTTGGAGACTAGCTAGTTAAATTTCAGACTCAATAAAGAAGAGGTCACCTTCAATGTTTGCCGGTCAATGAAGCAGCTGAAGGAATATAGAGTTGTCTCAGCAATAGAGCATGAACTAGAGTTCCTTGACGAAGTCTGAGTAGTCAAAAGATTACATCATGCGATGATGTTAAATCAGGTGCTACATAGGAGGCAACCCCTGGATGGCAAAGTCTGAGTAGCCGCAGGTATGTTCCTTTCCCTCTGCTTTACATTCTATGCTTCGGGGACGAAGCAAGCTTTTTAAAAAGGGTAAAGGGTGTACTTGTAATTTTTTGGGATTCTGATTCGTCCGAGGGTTTTGCTTGCCGTGTTTCTCTTCCCTCGGGCATGCTATCTAGTAGAATCTATATGTTTAGGATTTTATTTTTGTGATTTTTGTTCAATTATAAAGTATCTTAGGAGTACTCATGTTACACTTCGTAAGTCCCTATCATTTAGTCGATGTGTTCGTACGTATGTTGAGAGTTTTAGAGTACGACGCATAAGGGAAAAGGCTCGGGGAATGAACAGACAAGTATGGAGTCGAGCGATCAGGTGGTCGGGACCGGAAGTAGGGTGCACCAGGAACCGCGCCACGTCGCCTCCATGGCGCACAGAGAGCCGCTCGGCTTGTTGGGAGGCACGCCGCGCCCATTCCCTGCCACGATAGGAGGCATGTCATGGACCCTCCCCCACTGCCTCTATGCATATATATATAGCTGTTAAGTGCAAAGGAGGGTTCATTTTAAATATTTACCTTTGGAAAAGAAGAGAAGGGAATGACTATTTCTTCGATTATTCATTGATTTACGTCGTCAAACACCGCCCAAACGCGAATTAACTTCGGGTAACAAGTTTTATGCTTACAAAAAGCATCTCTGTGGAGTTATTTCTTGAAAATTTGCTTGATATACCGGAACCCCACAAACTAGAGGTTGTCGGAATTGCTCCAGATTGGATTCTAAATGGCCATAGGCAATATGTAAGCATTTCTCCCTTCTAAACTCTCAAGAAATTGTGAATTTTTGGATGAATTAAACAGAGTTGAATTATAGTTAATATTAATATCGAAAGATATCGTCGGTTACCGACTCCTACTATTGAAATAGCTTTATTCTCTCAGCGTAAAGGATGCAAGTGGGTGGAATTGCTTTCTCCAGGTTGGAAACAATTTGAGCGAATAAAAGTCGACATTCCAGGTATGTTAAGTCTTATTCCTTCGGCAAGTTATTCTCGTCGTATAATGATACGACCTATGTTTTTGAATATAGATAACAATCCCATGTGTTGTATTAGCTTCTGCTTGTAGATAATGCTTATATAAGTTGTGGTTAGCTATTAGAAAATATATTGAGAATAGGTTGCAGTATCCCTCATCCGGAAAGAGTATGTTAGGTGTGACCCATACTAGAAGCGTCATAGTAAGACCTCTATTCTTCTGTTCACTCTGTTAGTAGGATTCTGACGTATTGTTGCCATGTCAAGGACATAGAAGTTTAGGGTTAGCTGTTGGGCCTGATTTGGTCAGTTGGACAACATAGGGCGCAGATGGGCGATATAACTTTCAGTTTGATGCCCGTATAGACAGTAAAGCTCGTCTAGAGGCCGTTGGCGTACCTTAACGCCTCCAGGGCTAGAATTTGAGTAGGATGGTCCTACCCCAGAGTCAGCAGCACCAGGGTTGGCTAGTGAAATTAGTGACAACCTTCTATATAGTTAGCAACTGCCAATGACTATTAGTTGCAGTCGACTTAAGTGCTTCACATATAGGTCGCCCAGGAAGTCATCCTAGTCATATGAGTCAGACGAATCCATGGGTACCCTAAGGAGAGAACCTTATTAGAAGTTGGATGCAGGGTCAATGCCCTAGCTTGTTCTTGTAGATACCCAGGTACAGGTTGTCGCAAATGGCCAAGTCTAGTAAACTTACCTACAAGTTTAGGAATTGCCAGAGTATATATATGAAATCTGAACTGACCAAGTTAAGATCTAAGGGACTAGAATTACAGTAGTATAGTATTACCTTCAATCTAAGAATTATAACAAATCGCCTAGGAAGGTTAGGGGATGACTGCTCAGGAGCATGTCCAATTAAGTGGCAGCCCTACATTGTCGCATAAGTAGCGACCTGCACGAATGGTGTAACGACTGCCCCGCTGTCTCTGACATGGACCCGGTGAAATTGAATTCTCCGTGAAGATGCGGATACGGACTATATAAGAAAAATGGGGAGGGAATGAGAAGAAAGCCTATTTGCAGGCAACAAGGATTTGCTGCTTTCTTAGTTAGAAAAAGGAGTTACCTANCCTACATTGAGCTATAGGCACTTGAAGGGGAAGTAGACTCAGGACAGAGATGACGGTGGTGGTTATGAGTCCTAAGAAAAATAATTAAATGGTTGATCATCCGCGACATTACGATATGCTTATGAGCTATCACTATCCTAGAATGACATTCAGAATATCATTAGGCCACTCCATATCTCGCCCTATTCGGTCTATAACATTAGAGATTTTAATCACTATCAGGATCCTCTAATTAGATATAGGCACACGGGGTGTGCCTGTTGGCAGCTATGTAGACTATTCTTGGGGTGAGTAGCGGCCGCGTTAGACCTTAAGAGCCAGCTACGCCTTTTGAGTGGCTAGATTGAGACTAAAATGCAGTATATTGGTTTTGGATTGACCTACCCTATATAGCCTTCCATTGACCAACCTCAGGGTTACTAGCTGCATCGTCGCATTCGGGGCTACATGAATTGCTCCAAGGAGCTATATATTGTCCCAAGGGACTATATTCTGGCCCAACGACCATATTACAGTCCATCCATGGATGGACTTTTATTTTTATGTCGTATCGGCATCACAGACTCTCGTTGAGCCTTGTGTGCCCAAGGTGTACTTACAGGAGCCCTCCTGGCTCAAACATAGCTATAGGAGCCCAGTGGGCTCAGTTGCAGACCCATGGGCCAGGAAGGTTGGCTATAGTTACCTGTTGATCCATATTGACCACGTTAGGGGTATATAGAACTGAATGTGATCGCCAGGGCTTATAGGGATCCTTGGCGGGTTATTCTGTGCTGGTTGTACCTTCCAGGCTTATGGGGGCCAGGTTAGGTTCTTGTTTGTATTCTTTCCTGCTAGTTATTGCTTATGAGTGTAGAGTTGTACAGTCTTAGCTCATATACGTGTCGTTTTTTACTAGATGCAGGTTATGGATAAGAAAGCTTACAGGTTTATTTCTACCCCTTCTTTGTTATTCACTTTTAGATCCTTATCAACGTTTATTCAGCTTTTCATTACTGCCTTACATATTCGGTACATATTATACTGACGCCAAACTATGGGCGCTGCATACTTGCCTGCAGGTTTAGATAGACAAGTTTCAGGATCTCCGAGTAGCCATTCAGAGTTAGCAGTTCGGCCAGCTCCTTTTATTCGGAGCTGCCAAGTTGTAAGGGTTTATCTATCTTCTATTTGTTTAGCATTTGGGTAAGCTGGGGCCCTGTCCCGACCAATATTCTCACTCCTAGAGCCTTGCAGGCTATAATTTTCAGTTAGCGATTCGCGTTGGCCATGTGGGGCCTAGATTAGTTATGTTTTGTATGTTGTCCATGTGAGGCCTAGTATAGTTACCTATTTCCATTTTGTTATAACTAGACAGCATGGTGGTCTTGTCAGCCTGCATAGGATCCCTTTTACTGTTATGTTGGTTGGGTTAGCTATTTTCTTTTACAGGCCCTGTGTGGCCTTGTTGTCCTGAGATTGTGTTTACAGTCGAGATATAGCGGTTTGTTTTCTTGATTTTGAGTCGCTGGTAGGTAGCAGGGGTGCCTATGCCCAACCAGGTCAGCCCAGATCCCCGTGTGGCACTAGGTGCCAGTCATGCCTCCCAAGATGGGGCATGAAAAATATGGTATCAGAGCAGATCGTATCCTAGGGAATTTGCAAGCCGTGTTTGTTAGAGTCTTGCTTATAAATGTGTTGTGCGCCACATTTTATAAGAAGGAGGCTACGAGGCATGATAGTATGATTACCCCTCCTTCTTTTATGATCGTGCTATAGAGCCGAGTTGTATAGGGTTGAATCCCAAAGATTTGATTTTTATGTCTATCTAGAGTAATATCTGATATAAGACAAACTCCAGCCAGCCGCAAGTTAGCCGCAGCAGCAGAAAAAGGTACCAATGAGGGGCCACAGTTGGGAGACAATCAGCTTGAAGGCGGAAGCAAATGTCTTTTAATTCCCCGGCATTCTCTCGGGGCACTAGGAATTTCATACAGTAATAGATATGCCAGCATTGTCCCTAGTTCCTTCTTCAACCTCGGAATGGGAGGTCAAGAGTATAGTATATATATGAGTTGACTCACATAGTAGACATTTAGAATTAGGCAGGGACAACAGTTAACTTTGGATTACCTGAAATACACGAAGGATTGTGCGAGATTTGTACCTCCAGCCTTTAGTGTTGTTGAATTTCGTGCCTTAGCCCCATTATAGAATGATATGGTTACTTCCCACTTCCAGTTTGTTCTTTTATTACAACAAAAAGCGTAAGTATCAATGCCATGTTTCCCAGAATAAATAGAAAATGAGGGCTAGAATTGTTGATCCCAAGAAGGATTAGAAAGTGGTTGAGACCCCTAGTGGTTACAAAGTTACCTAGACCCTCACGGTAGTAAATTAGGAGGCCAGATAAGATTGCCAGTAGCACTTGAGTACGTGTGAGTTCATAAGCGATAAACCCCCAGCAATAGTAACACTTAGGTTCGAAATAATATGATTCCGCAGCAGTGTGCTAATGATGGTAGGATATACCTGCAGAATAATGGCTATGACCCTATTTTGTTATGTTGAAGGATAGAGGGATCATATGAATGGAATTGGCCCGAGTGCGGGTCAGAACGATATAGGTCGGTAAACTTGGTCGGTAATATCCTTGTCAGTATGATGCAGGGGGCACGAACCCTAGATCTCAGCCTATAGAAGTAAGGGGAAGGCACAAGTATCTAACTCTGCAGGAAAACAAAATCACCTCTAGGCGGTAGTAGGTTGGCAGATTATGGAGTCACTACTGAATGTAGAGAAATAAGCATCGGGCTGACATTTAAAGGATAGTGAGGTTGTAACCTAGAATACTACAACATCACCACCAGCTGTGGAAGTAAAGGCATGATGGCACGGAGACTCTAACCTAGTACATCCCAGAGATAAGGCCCAGTGGGAAGTCATTGTCCTTAAAGATAATAAGGGGCGGACTCGTGAGACTCAGTGGTCGAATCTGCATTCCAAAGGTGGCAGGACTTCGTTAGTAGACTATAGAAAAGGTGCACCATGTCCATTACTCCCTCCATCCAGGGTTTAACGAAAACGCATAAAGTTGTAAAGAGAGACCTACTGATGGCATGGGAAGAGGCAAGATATTGTTGAGTTGTAGCACAAAGCTCCAATGACCAGCCCGGGAAGGCTGGATAGCAGGAATCTAGCAGGCCAATTCAAGAGATGGCAATGCCTGCAAGGATGTGGAGAGTAATCAACATGAACATAGTTATAAGGTTACCTCATACCAAGTGTAAATTGACCTTATTTGAGTAAGTGTAGAAAGGTTAACAAGATCAACTCATGTCTCACCGGATGGAATTAGGTTTCAGCTAAAGATTACACTGAATTAAATACTGAAGAAATATTCCATCTACGTGGGGTCTTAGTGACTCTTAACTCTGGTAAAGGGGCACCGCTCTCAACTAGATTTTGGAAAGGCTTTCAGAACAGATTGGAATGCATGTTAATTCGAGTATGACTTCTTGTCCCCAAACAAATAGCTAAGAAGAGCACACAATTCAAATGCCTGGAGGTCTGTTACGGGTGGAAATATATACCCCCCTAAATAATGACCTGAAGTAGATAAATTAAGGATAGTCGAACCGGGCATATTAATACATCCACCAAGCGAAGGAAGTTAAGCTTATCAGGAAAGATTTACCGGCAGCCTTGGGTTATCGATGATCCTACCCTAACGTATGGCGTAAGGAGTTAAAGATTGAAGCAGCGACTGGGTATTCATAAAAACATCATCAATAAAGGGCGGTATGGGGTCTCATAAGAAGGGCAAGCCCAACCCTAGATTCATCAAGCCTTACCGGATCCTCTGGGAGATTGTCCAACTAGCCTATGAGATAGAGTTGCCTTCGGGGCTAGGACCTGTTTAACAACACTACGCAAGTGCGTAGAAGATCTTGTCTCTGACTAATCCAATTGGGGATACTCCAGGTATAGAAGCACTGTTCCACAGAGAGACTCCAATAGTTATAAGAGCCATCTTGAGAACCAAAGTTGTAGCTTATTAGAGTATCATGGGGGATAGAACTATAGAACAAATAAAGTAAAAAACTATGAATGATGTGAAGTTTGGACTCTTTTCACTAGTTCTAGGCTCTACGACGATAGTATACAGACTCAGATAATTTAAGCTAAGGCAAGATGTTTCAGATGATATACAATTGACTTTGTTGCTATTATTATCGGTTGTTTATCTACATGTGATAGAGTTATGTTTTAGTTGCAAGTAGCATCCTACGAGACACTTGTGTTGGACTTTTCTACATTTTGGGTTTTCAGATAGTCCATAATACAGAGGGAACCCTACCGAAATATTTCTGGTATCACCTAAAAGAGTTGAGTCCTTTAAGCCTAAGGATTACATTCGAGGACGAACATTCCTAAGAGGGGATGATGTTACACCCCGTAAGTCCCCAACAT
The DNA here is from genome assembly GCA_018107945.1 of Datura stramonium. Classification (NCBI taxonomy): domain Eukaryota; kingdom Viridiplantae; phylum Streptophyta; class Magnoliopsida; order Solanales; family Solanaceae; genus Datura; species Datura stramonium. The sequence continues at coordinate 16,607 of JACEIK010004266.1, forward strand.
TTAGTTGATGCGTTCGTACGTAAGTTGAGAGTTTTAGAGTATGCTGCATATGGGAAAAGGCTCTAGGAATGAACAGACGAGTACGAAATCGAGCGAGCAAGAGGTCGGGACCGGGAGAAGGGCGCACCAGGCTCCACGCTGCGCCACCCCCACGACGCAAGGAGAGCCGTGTCGCGCTCCTCCCTTGGTGCGTTGGGAGGCGCGCCATGCCCGTCCCCTGCCATGATGGGAGGTGCATCGCAGACCCTCCCCCACTGCCTCTATGTATATATATAGGTGTTAAGTGCAAAGGAGGGTTCATTTTAAATATTTCCCCTTTCGCAGAGAAGAGAAGGGAATGACTATTTCTTCAGTTTTTCACCGATTTACGTCGTCAAACTTCGCCCAAACACAAATTAACTTCGGGTAACAAGTTGTAGTCCTCCGAAAAGCATCTTTGTAGAGTAATTTCTTGAAAATTCGCCCGATATACCAGAACCTCGCCGATTAGAGGTTGTCGGAATTGCTCCAAATTGGATTCTAAATGGCCACAGGCAATAGGTAAGCATTTCTCCCTTCCAAACTCTTGAGAAATTGTGAGTTTTCGACCGAGTTAAATAGAGTTGAATTATAGTTAATATTAATATCAAAAGATACCATTGGTTGCCGACTCCTACTATTGAAATAGCTTTATTCTCTTAGCATAAAGGTTGCTAGTGGATGGTATTACTGGCTGCAGGTTGGAAACAGTTTGAGTGAATAAAATTCGACATTCGAGGTATATTAAGGCTTAATCCTTCGGCAAGTTATTCTCATTGTATAATGGTATGACCTATGTTTTTGAACATAGATAATGATCCCATGTGTTGTATTAGCTACTGCTTGTAGATAATGCTTATATATGTTGTGGTTAGCTGTTAGAAAATGTATTGAGAATAGATTACAGTATCCGTCATCACGAAAGAGTATGTTAGGTGTCACCCNTAGGCTATAAATATATCGAAAGTGACGCTTTCTTTTAGAATATTGGTGTATATATGTTGTGGTTAGCTGTTAGAAAATGTATTGAGAATAGATTACAGTATCCGTCATCACGAAAGAGTATGTTAGGTGTCACCCAGACTATAAGCATCACAGTAAGACCTCTATTCTTCTGTTCATTGTGTTAGTAGGATTCTAATGTATTGCTACCATGTCAAGGCCTTAGAAGCTTAGGATTAGTTGTTGGGCCTGATTCGGTAAGTTGGACAACATAGGGTGCAAAAGAACGATATAACTTTCAGTTTGATGCTTGTATAGATTGTAAAGCTTGCCTAGAGGCCATTGGCGTACCTTAATGCCTCCAGGGCCAGAATTTGAATAGGATGGTCCTACCCTAGAGTTAGTGGCACCAGGGTTGCCCAGTGAAATTAGTGACAACCTGGCATGTAGTTAGCCACTGCCAATGACTATTAGTTGCAGTCGACTTAAGTGCTTCACATACAGGTCGCCCAGGAAATCATTCCAGTCATGCCAATCAGACGGATCCGTGGGTACCATAAGGAGGGAACCTTATTAAAAGTTGGATGTGGGGCCAAACCCCCAGCTTGCTCTTGTAGATACCTAGGTAAAGGTTGTGGCAAATGGCCATGTCTAGGTAAACTTACCTACAAGGTTAGGAATCGCTAGAGAAGATATATGAAATCTGAACAGACCAAGTTAAGAACTAAGGTACTAGAACTATAGTAGTATATGTTGCCTTCAAGATAAGAATTATAGCAAATCACCTGGGGAAGGTAAGGGTTGACTGCTTAGGAGCATGTCCGATTAAGTGGCAGCCCTACAGTTGTCCTAAGAAAAGGAACTAAAGGGTTGATCGTCCGCAATATTACAATCCACTTATGAGCTATCACTGTCCTAGCATGACATTTAGAGTATCATTAGGACACTCCAAATCCCCCCTATTTGGTATAGACAATTAGAGATTATGATCTCTATCAGGATCCTCTGATCAGATATAGGCACACGGGGTATGCCTGTTGGCAGCTATGCAGACTATTCTTGGGGTGAGTAGCGGTCACGTTAGGCCCTAAGAGCCAGATACGCCTTTTGAGTGGCTAGATTGAGACTAAAATGTAGTATATTGGTTAGGATTGACCTACCCTATATATCCTTTCGTTGACCAACCTCAGGGTTACTAGCTGCGTCGTCGCCTTCGGGGCTATATGGATCATTTTAAGGAGCTATATGTTGTCCCAAGGGACTATATTAAGGCCCAAGGGACATATTACAATCCATCCATGGTTGCACTTCTATTTTTATGTGGCATCAACATCACTGACCCTCATCTAGCCTTGTGTGCCCAAGGTGAAGTTACAATAGCCCTTCGGGCTCAAACACTTCTACAGCGGCCCAACGGGCTCAGTTGCAGACCCGGGGGCTAGGTAGGTTGGCTATAGTTACCTGTTGACCCATATTGACCACGTTAGGGGTATATAGATGGGAGTGTGCTCGCCAGGGTTTATGGGATCCTCGAGTGGGTTATTCTATGCTGGTTGTACCTTCCAAGCTTATGGGGGCCAAGTTAGGTTCTTGTTTGTATTCTTTCCTGCTAGTTATAGCCTATGAGTGTATTGTTGTACAATCTTAGCTCATATACGTGTAGTGTTTTACTAGATGCAGGTTATGGATAAGAAAGCTTACAAGTTGATTTCTGCCCCTTCTTGTTATTCATTTTTAGATCCTTATCAATGTTTATCAGCTTTTCATTACTGCCTTAGATATTCGATATATTGTACTGATGCCCAACTATGAGGCACTACATACTTGCCTGTAGGTTTAGACAGACACGTTCAGGATATCTTAGCAGCCGTTCAGAGTCAGCACTTCAGCCAGCTCCTTGTTCGGAGTTTCCAAGTTGTAAAGATTTATCTATATTCTATTTGTTTAGCATTTGGGTAGATCGGGGCCCTGTCCTGACCAATATTCTAACTCCTAGAGGCTTGGAGATTACAACTTTCAGTTAGCGATTCGCGTTGGCAATGTGGGGCCCATATTACTTATGCTTTGTATGTTGGCCATGTGGGGCCTAGTATAGTTGCCTATTTTTATTCTGTTATAACTAAACAGCATGGTGGTCTTGTCGTCCTGCAAAGGATCCCTTTTACTATTATGTTGGCTGGGTTAGCTATTTTCTTTTACAGGCGCTACATGGCCTTATCGGCCTGAGGCTGTGTTTACAACCGAGATATAGTGGCTTATTTTCTTGATTTTTAGTTGCTGGTAGGCACCAGAGGTGCCTATGCTCAGCCAGGTCAGCTGAGATCCCAGTGTGGCACTAGGTGCCAGTCATGCCTCCCAAGGTGGGGCGTGACAACTCAACCAATAAAAGTTTTGGATTTGTAAAAATTGACCCTGTTTTAAATATTTTTGATGATTAGCTGTGTACTTGTGATTGCAAGCATGATTTCTATGGATCTTTTTATGTCATTTAGTATATTAGCATGAATAGTTTTGTTAATCCATGAATAAACCGGACAAATAGAGTGAATTCAAGAAATGTACCATGAGTGAGTGAGGTCTAATACCTAGTTCAATACTGCATAGAGGATCTAGAACTTGCCAACTTGTTGTTTACATAGGTTTTACGATGGTTGGTTAGGAAATGATCATAGGCCATTCTTGTTTAGTCTATTTTTAGCTTAAATGACCCTACCAAAAATGATATGATTCCCCTGATCCCGATTTTGAGCCTCAAGTGGATCATTTTTCTTTGATTAACCAATTAAACATACCCATTTTATAATGAACCTATTTTGGCCCTGGTCCCTCCTTGGATATTGTGAACCTTAACATAGGCAAAATATCTAAGTTGAGAGTAGCTAGAGTACGGGTGTATAAATAATAGAAAGGTGAAAAAGGAAGAGAAAAGTAAAAAGGTGAAAAATGAGGTGTGATGTGACAAAATAAAAAAAGAAAAAGAAAAGAAAATTTTGAAAAAGAAAATACAAAAAGAGAATGGTGCATGAAAATCTTGAAGAAACACACCACACTCATACAATAGCACAAAAAGGGTGAAAATGGAGGAAAAAGTGGAAAAAGAGTAAAAGGGTGAAAGAAAAAGAATGAAGCCACATGTATGTAGTGCCAAGGAGGGGTTTAGTCACTTAAAAGATCCCATATCTACCATCCCCAGCCCGAAAGCCTACATTACAAGCCAAAGCAAGTCCTATAGTGATCCTAGCTTGGCTAACTGAAGTAGAGAAAATAAGGGCAAACCTATGATATCCCATATGCAGTATTTGGAACTTCTTTATGAGAGGTAGAGTATTACATGATCAGTCCCATGTTTCATATATTATTATATCTGTGAGTGGGGAACTTTTATTTTCTATGAGGGTACATGGTTTTTGTTTAACTCTACCAATGGTCTGTGTATAAAGCATTGGTGATGACTTGACTATATGTTAACAGCTAGATGACATATGTTGATCGTTGCTTATCGTGTTTTGTAGTTGTTTATAGTGCATATGCTGATTTGGTTCATGGGAAAAGGGTAAAAAACCTTTTGAGTTTATAGTGCAAGTTTTGGTTGATATTGGCTGTAGTATCCTAGGTTTATTTTCTAGTTAATCGTCGTGTTTAGTTTTTATTTTCTTTGCCTGAGGAAATGAAAAAGTCTTAAGTTGAGGGTGTTGATGTGTTGTGAGTTGACAATACTTTCGACGCTTAAAACTGAGAAAATAGCACGGGCTTATGTATGTTTATATAAATATGAGAATTTTTTACTTTGATTTCAGGAAAAATAAGTGTTGGAGAAAAAATATACAAAAGAAGCCTAAAATACAGAAAAACGGTCAAGTAGAAGTCTCAGTACGAGCCGTACTGAGAATCATGGAGAAAGTCAGAAGGCTGGAATAAGAGAAAGGCAATACACAACTCTCAGTACAAGTCATACCAAGATGGTACCAACCGTAACTGGAGTTGTGGAATTGTTTAGAGAAATTTGCACAAAGGAAGACTCTTGGTATGGATAGACTCACGGATCGTAGCATCAACATATGACCCATACCATGAGGCGTATTGAACTTTAGAAGATTCTTCAATACTTGGAAGAAATTCATACACAACAAACAGTACAAGTTGTAGGAAGAAGATACGAGTCATACCACAACACTCGTGGACAATTTCAGAATATGTTAGAGTTCTCAGGACCAAACCACACATGCATTGTATGACTCATAGGACTATGGTACGAGTCGTACCAGCCTCCCAACACTTAAACAAATCTAATAGGGACGAACCTGTCGTTTGGATGAACCCTAGTTATCAGTTCTACAAGCAAGCATTGGGATTGATCACGTGTGTATACCCGAATTAGTTATGAACCCATGGGAAACACTTATCCAAGTTGTTTGAAAATCTTGATTTAAATCACGAATATAATCTTGTTTCAATATTGTTTTCCTTAAAATCCCCTAATTTAGAGATAACTCACCAACAAGTTCAATTACCGGCATTAGTCTAGATCTTACCCTATTCCTTGTGGGTTCGACCCCAACCTCTTAGTTGGATTCTTTATTGACAATGACCGTTTCATACTTCGCCAGGAAGTGTGAGTTTGAGCATTACCACAGCCCATCTTCCCCTTCAAGCTCAAGTCTCCATTTGCAAAAACATGATACACCCTGAATGGGCCGGACCACTTGGAATTCAACTTTCCCGAGAATAACCGAAATCTTGAGTTAAATAGAAGCACCCAAACTCCCGGAGCAAACTCCTGTTTTAATATCTTTTGATCATACAAGTGCTTCATTAATGCCTTGTATACGGAAATGTTCTCATACGCACGCATCCTGAACTCATCCATTTAATTAAGATTCTTAACTCACGCCTGGACAGCCTTTCCCTAATCGAGATTCAAACTCTTCAAATCCCATATAGACTTATGTTATAACTCTACTAGTAAATGGAAAGCTTTATCAAAAACCAACTGGTAGGGGGACATACCAATGGGTGTCTTAAAAGCAATTTGATATACCCAAAGTGCATCATCTAACTTCCTTACCCAATCAGTTTGGTTGGCGTTTACTGTCTTTGTTAGGATGACTTGATTTCTCAATTAGACACCTCCACTTAGCAACTCATTTGAGGATGATAAGGGGTAGATACTTTATGCTTCACTCCACATTTAGTAAGCAATGAACTAAACAACTGATTGCAAAAATGAGGCCTTCCGTAACTGATAATGGCACAAGAGATTCCAAACATTGAGAAGATATGTATCTTTAAGAATGTCGTCACACTTCTCCCTTCATTATTAGGCAAAGCCACTACCTCCACCCATTTAGAAATGTAGTCCACTACCACAAGAATATATGTATTCCTATAAGAGCTCACAAAAGGTCCCATGAAATCAATTTCATATATATCAAATAGCTTGACTTCCAAGATCGAGGTTAAAGGAAGCTCATGACACCATGAGATTTCATCGGAACGTTGGCATTAATCACAATGCTTGAAAAACTCATGAGCATCATTATGGAGAGTAGGTCAATAGAATTTGCATTGCAATACTTTTGCAGTTGTCCCAACACTCCCATAATGGCCCCTGACAGGTGAAGAGTGACATGCCTTGAGGATAGGTATCATTTCAACTTACGGGACACACTAGTGAATTATGCCATTAGCACATATGCGTAAGAGGTATGGTTCGTCCCAATAGAATTTGCAGACATCATGCATGAATTTTTTCTTCTGGTGGAAGTTCAGGCCTTCAGGGATTATGTCACAAGCTAAGAAGTTGACGAAATCAGCAAACCAAGGTTCTATATCATAAGAAACAGTCAAGATGCATTCACCAGGGAAGGAATCATCTATGTCATAGTCTCCAACAAGCCTACCGTCTTCCTCTAATCAAGAAAGATGGTTAGCAACTTGATTCTCACACCCTTGCCTATCCTTCACCTCAAAATCAAACCCTTATAGCGAAAGGACTCATCGAATGAGTCTTGGTTTTGCACTTTTTTTCTTCATGAAGTATCAGAGTGTCGCATAGTCTATGTGAACTACCACCTTGGTTCTCAATAGATACGATCAAAACTTTACAAAAGCGAATACCACCACAAGAAATTCTTGTTCCGTAACAATGTAGTTGGCTTGAGCTTCATTCAAGGCCTTGCTAGCATAGTATATAGGATTGAAGATCTTATATTTCTTTTGCCCAAGCACTGCCTTTAAGTACACACCACTGGCATCGCATAGTAACTCAAATGGTTTAGACCAATCAGGTGCGATAATAATAAGAGCTGATATGAGTTTTTCCTTCAAATCAAGGAGGGCCTTCATGCAAGTATCATAAAAATGGAACTTAGCATCATTATCCAACAACCTAAACAATGGTAAGCAACTTTAGAAAAGTCCTTGATGAACTATCGATAAAAGCCTGCATGCCCCAAGAAACTTCTTATTCCTTTCACGGTCTTCGAGAGGGTAGGTGAGAGATGGCTTCAATCTTTTCTTGGTCCACCTCTATCCCTTTTCTGAAATTTTATGATCCAACACAATACCTCTTTCACCATGAAGTGGCAGTTCTCCCATTTTAGGATCAAATTCGTTTCTTCATATCATCTCAAAACATCATTAAATGGGCCAAGCAATCATCAAACGAATCTCCTACAATAGAGAAATCGTCCATGAAAACATCCATGGTGTCTTCTACCATATCCGAGAATATGTACATCATTCACCTTTGAAATGTGGCTGGGACATTATAAAGTCCAAATGGCATTCTTTTAAACGCAAATGTTCCACAGGGAGAAGTAAAGGTCGTCTTATGTTGGTCTTTCGGGATAATTGAAACCTGATTGTACCCCAAATATCCATAAAGAAAGCAATAATACTCTCGCCCGGCTAGTCTATCAAGCAATTGATCTATGAATAGGACTAGGGCTGGGCATTGGGCCGGGAAAGGACGGGACGAGGGGAACTGGGCTGGGACGAACCGGACCAGACCAATAGTT